>JANHZT010002553.1:0-22095 GCA_032468215.1 Stegonotus admiraltiensis | reverse complement strand
ATTATTTACCAAAACGTCCTACCTGTAAATGAGTACTTTAATTTCAACCGTAATAACACAAGGGCTATCCATATATTCAAACTCAATGTAATTCGCTCTAATCTTGATTGTAGGAAATATGACTTCTGCAATAGAATAGTAAATGTCTGGAACAATCTACCTGATCCTGTTGTTAGTCTCACTAATCCCCATACCTTTTACCTTAAACTATCTACCGTGGACCTTTCATGTTTCTTAAGAGGTCCCTAAGGGGGCGTGCATAAGTGCACCAGTGTACCTACTGTCCCTGTCCTAGTGTCCCATTTATATGTAACCATTCTATGCGTTTATGGCTATATTTTGCCTATTTATATCCTTTTATTTGTGCCAATCTTTTTCATGTGTCCATGTCTATGTTTATATTGTTACTTGTTTCCTTGTACTTGTTGACAAATAAATACATAAATAAATAAAATAAATAAGGTTCAAGTACTGCTCCTCTCTAAAGATATTCAGTGACAACTTGTTCCAGATGAGCAGTAAGATCTGGCAGTCACATAATCTGCAATACATCTAGAATAGGTCTGGGGACCTATTCTAGATGGGAACCTAAGTCCAGCCAGGGATACTCAAACTGGTATTGTCCACACATTGGAGATTACAAATCCCCACATTTCTGATGACCAGGTGTGCTGTCCAGGATTTATGGAAGTTCTCGTCCAAAAATATTCTGGAAGATACCAGTTGCCAATTGCTGCATTTAGCCTTTTATGTCCTGGTAGCAATCTAATTTTCTATCAATTGTGAAATAAATATTACCTTGCCAATTTGATGTTTGGGTTAAAACACGGGGGTGGGGGGTGGGGTGAGGGTCCGTGGAGGAATCCTTTTTTGCTATTAAAGACAATAATCCACAAATTGCCCAGCTAGTTCATACTAATTTGTCTCAACATCAGCAACACAATAAAGGATCACGGACAACTTAATTCCTTTCTTCATCAAGATAAAAATCCTTCCGTCGTTTATTTGGCAAATCAAGTCTGGGACAAAGAACAGTAGAGAACATAAATATTATACTATGCTGTATGTCAAATTCTCTTCAGAGAAAAATAAGGACTAAACAGAAACTAAGGGTAGTTTAAAAATGCACTTAAGAGAAGGGGATAAATACCAGGGAAATAACTACTACTGTAGAATATTTGGTGAGTTGTGATCTTGGTTGCTTGCTTGCGTGCAGACATTTTATTATCTGACTAGGTAACATCATCAATGCTATGTGGAGTTTGTTCTCTGTTCAAATACAGTCGTTTGCTCTGCCAGTATTGGTGGAAGTGTGGTTTTCTCCTCGGTAATTCTTTGATTGAGGTATAATTGATTGATTGCTGGTCTGGCTTGATTGCTGGTCTGGTTTTAATCCCTGTTTATCAGGGTGTTTATTGTTGGAGAGAATGTATTCTGTTCTTTTTGTTTTCCTTTCAGTTTTTTTATTGTCTTTTTAACATTGTGTAAATTTGGCTTATCTCTATGTGATGATAGATGGCTGATTTTGGAATTTGGAAATGCCAAATTTCCATGAATTCCCTAGCTATTTTGGATTTAATTTGATTTACGATACCCATGGTTTTCCAGTTAAAAAACCTGTCGATAGGATTTAAAATTTTAGAGAGTTTTCATTATGTCTTCTGACTGATTGATCCAGTATGCAAGCGACACCATCATAATAAAAGAAGGAACAAGTAGAGAAGACACATGAATGACTAACATTTTCAAAGGAATAAAACTCACAAAGGGAAACCACATACTACTTTCCCTGGATATCTTCATCATTAGAGGAAATGATTGCAAATTAGGAATTAACACCAACAGACGAAAAGAGTATAATAGCATAGCAATAGCACTTAGATTTATACACCACTTCACAGTGCTTTACAACCCTCTCTAAGCGGTTTACAGAGTCAGCATATTGCCCGCAACAACAATCTGGATCCTCATTTTACTGATGTCGGAAGAATGAAAGGCTGAGTCAACCTTAAGCCAGTGCAAACCAAACTGCTGAACTGCTGGCAATGGGCAATCAGCAGAAGTAGCCTGCAGTACTGCATTCTAACCTCTGTATCATCACAGCTCATAATACCTTAATCAAATAATTATCAAGGAGGAAATTTTCCTACCAACACTGGCAGGGTAAGCTACTGTATATAAACAGGGAGCAAACCCCACACTCATGTGCAAGAAGATGTTAGCTAGTTGGGTAATGAAATATCTTCAAGCAAATAGCCAACTTCAGACAGCACCAAGGACACTACAGGTCAACCCCGAGCTACATATACTCTCTTCTATTGAAACAAACTAAAAGCTAAAATTTGAAAGTTCCGATGTAATAAAATTGTTAATTGCCTGGCACTATACAACTGGGAAGTCCATAAAATACATTTAACTCTTAAATATATCAAGCAGAGCAGTACTGCTTGGAATCAAATATTTGGAGTGCAGTATACTTAAGATAAAAGTGGCATTTATGGCCTGCACTATCTCCTTGAAACTCCAATATACTACAGTGACAGATGTACATATCTCAAGGTGACAAGAGCTGAGAGCCAAGAAAATGCTCAAAGAAAGGCCTTTTATAAAGACAAGCTTGGACCCGACTTTCTGATGAAGATATACACCATTTCAAATTATAATTCAGAGTAACTTTCTAAAGGAATGTTGGAAAGTGTATTGCAAAAGATATATTGAATAGATCAAATGTGGAATAGATCAATTATAAACCTTGCTTCTTCTGTTGTCTTCTCTTTTACTTTTTGTGTTCTATATTTTTAAAAAATAATAGACAAAATTTTGGAAAAAAAATTATTCTATAGAAATAGCAAATTTCTATAGAGGGTCCATTTTGCAGCCCACTTACTTTTCTGAAGAAGTAACCTTCTGGGACGAAGGGTCAACATAAATATTCCATTTCAGAGTTGCTTTTCAACAGCTTTAATTATTTTTATTCACTATTTGTATTTACATACACATTTTAAAAATAAATATGTAGTTTCCTGTTCCTTTTATTCCTGTTTCTGTTAAATGTATTTTTCCCCCCTTTCTACACGTTTCCACTTTTGGTTTCCAATGACATTTGGAATTTAGATTCAGTCTTCAGAGTTTAAAATTCCTGAACTTTCCATTTCTTATATAATTTAAAATGAATTCAAAAATGACTTTGAAAAATTCAGCATTGAATGTGTTTATGTGTGTGTACAACTTATTTCACTGTGATACTTTTTGTATGGTAATCAAGAAATTTTCTAAAAACTAAACTGCAAACCCTTCATATTTTTAGCAATGATGATGAGGTGGTATAAACTAACATAGACTTACTTGAGCCAGTGCAGCATCTCGCTCTTCTATCAATGCATTAATTTCCTCAGCTGTTATTTTCTTTTTCTGTTTCTGGGTCCTGTATATTCGATCGACAATTATAGCTCCTGTCCTCCATATCGCCATACCGGTGTCTGCATTGTTTATTCTGTTCAGTAATTCCTGTAATGTCTACCAACAGCATTCTATGTTAGTCAGACAAGAAGTTTTAATATACTTTATTTAATATAGGGTTTTAATTAATAGGCACATGTGAATTGTAAATTGACTGAGTGAAGTTATTGAATTTTCATACTGCAGCAAAGATGTACATTATTAGTGTGTCAATTCTTCTTTTTCCCACATCTTAGTTTCTGAAACCCACTCAATTGAACTTAAGCCTCTAAGATATAAGACTGACATCAAGAAATCTCCTCAGAGAATGGCTTACCATGTCATTTTCTTCAGGGTTAATATTTTCTAGCCTAGAAAAAAGGACACAGAAAGCCTGATCAGTAGCATTTCCTTAGTGCAGCAAAATGAATTCGCTTTTTAAATCTTTAGAACCCTCAAGTAATTTCATTCTACTGGTCTTTAGAGTCAACCATGACACTGAACATATTAAAGTGCCACCTGCTCGATTCCATCTTTCAATAATGCTCCATATCTTCAGCACTGACTTCAGAATGTTAAGTTATTAATGTTTACTGCTATATATGACTACAAGGATCAATTGTTCATATGTGCTTAGATGAAGAAAGTTCCCCAGCGGCAGGGGCACCGAGGCACCTTTTATTTATTTAATTCTGCACCCACTGAAAAACATAAATAAACCTCCAGCAGAAATTATATATTTTAATTTTATCACATCCCTCATGACAAAAAAACAAAAACAAACCCAAAGCAAAATAAAAATCTTTAGCTCTCCAATCCTAACACCTGTGTCCAAGGCTCACTATTTTTAATGAAATTAATCTGCAAGAACATTTGCATGGAATTGCCATCATAAGTCTGTGGAACGAAGTCTATTGATTTTTACTTCTTAAGAGTAATTTAGGAAATTAAACCTTCTCTAAAACCCCAAACAATTAGACTGAAACAATGTGATAAGAACAAAGACTTGGGCCCCATTTTTTTCAGTTGACACATTTTTCAGTTGTTACTAGCTCTGTCAAAACCTTTCTCCAGAACTGCATGTTATTAGCTCAAAACATTTGTTCTACCTCATTTCCCAAACAATGGTAATAAATAAAGAGATATAACATTATAAAAGGTTGAATGAAAAGCTTGTAAATATATTTTAACCTTTCCATAAAATTGAATTATACCAATCAGTAAAACGAGCAATCAAGTTATGATATCATGCAAATCAGGGATTAGGAGGCATTGACAAAGCTGGAGTCTGCATGCGGTAGAAATACTGCATAGCATTCCTCAATTACCTATTAATATTGCAGCAAGGGATGGTGTAGTCATTCCATTCGTGCTTTTATGTAAGCTTATCTAATTTTGCACTTCAAATGAAAACTCAGTGCACCTTAAAATTACAGATTTTTTCAAACTTTGTCATGCGCACATGCAAAAAAAAAATGAAACTAAAGAAATATATCTGTAACTATTGTGAAAATAAGATAATAATAAAAAGTACACATTAAAGAAAACTGCAAAATGTCTGTATTTTGAAAAATAGCATAAACAAAAGAAAAAGAAAAATGCATATTAACAACTTAATGGATCATTTTGCATCATCTTTAAAAAACGGTTTCCAGATGAAGTGAACTTAACAGAAAAAATATATTCTATTTCAAATTAACAAAATACTTTATTTTGTTTCACTTTATTTCTGATGGAAAAGTGGCCTCAAAAGATCTAATTGTCTTCCTATAAAGTAAGACTTCTAATTCACAACTTTGTAGTCAAACTCTTGAACCCCTGGATGAAATGTTACATTTACTTTAATTATCCATGCACAAATCAATACTGGTTTCCCTCTCTTACATACCACAGTCAATCATCACCTGTGTCAGGATCAAGATTGAGATCACACATGAATTAATCTAAACTGTAGCGAATAAAACCAGTGTCCTGCTTAAGACCTATAGAAATGTAGCTCTTTCTAATCATTCCAAGGAGGAGAACCAAGAATTTAAGAGAATGTGCCCACAGAGATTCCTCACAAACTACGTTCACAAACTGGATCTTAGAAACATGTTATATAATTGCTTGAAAAAATCCACCAAGTACTTCCTACTTTCTCCCACGTATAGCAAACTAAGAGCTAGAAAATAAACGTGTGCCTGTATGCATGGAGTTAGGTATATACAGCATACATATATGCATAATGGCCATATGAAGAAAGTCTGATAGATACACCCAAGCTTTCCCACAAGACAGTGGACATTAAGCAGCCAGAATAAAGATGTGTACATACGTTTCCAGAGGTTGTTCCAGTAGCCTTACTTGTTTACATACATCATTTCTCTCCTCACTGGCCAACTTCAGTCTCGCCACGATGGCTTCATCATGGTCGTGTTGTGCTGAATGGATTTCTTCTACCAGAGCTGCAATATAGTAAATAGATGTGTTGTATAAGTATGACCCGCAAAGGAAATTTATCTATTTTATAGCTGTTTTTAACTTTTCTAAATTAATGGATATTTATTTATCCATGGGAACTAATTATAATGTCTTCCAACATAATCGTTTCCAGACAGACACCCATATTAGTCAGGACCCAATTAAAATTTTCTAAATTAAATGAATTGTTGAACCTAATGCAGATATGTTATTTAAGCATGCTTAAGAGATGTAAGCATCCAATGAATTGCTTTTCCTTTAAGGCATTGTTTATCAACTTCGGCAGCTTCAAGATGTGTGAATTTCAATTCCCAGAATTCCCCAGCCCAGCCTTGCTAATTGTCAAGATTGAAAAACACTGTTTTAAGGAAATGCTGTATTCTACTAGATGCCAAGCTAGATCTAAAGCTGCCATGTAAAAAGAACCATGCTGAATCAGAGCAAAGGCTCATCTACTTGAATAATCTTTTTACATATGCAGTGCAACTTGAGCATTTTTTATGGAAAAGTTGTAGTAAAAAAAAGGACACATTACATTCGTTCTTCACCTTGGTCCTATATAATTGCCTGCTTCTGTGGGTAAAGGGGTAATAAATATAAATTTGATGGTATCCCCCTCCTGGTTTAAAATAAATAAGTAACAATATTTTTTAAAAAGTCTAAAATCTCATGACAACTTATATTCAAATCTCAAATTCTTGTGAGATTTTTGACACTCATAAAAAATTGTATTTTCCGATGTTTACCTATGAAATTTTTGAGGCAAAATTGCCAAAAATTTTGGTCTATTAGCAAAATTTTACATGATTTTTAGTGAAAAGTAATATTGCAAAATGTCGCTGTTCTGGTATGCAACCATGCAAGACTATAAAGACAAGATCACTGAAATCATAGAAGAGTTAATCCTCCTCCTGCTCCTCTTTAACACCATGGTATCTAGTATGGGGTACTGATTTAGTCTGAAAATAATAGTCCAGTCTTAAATCACAATTGATGTAAGTCTTCTCCAAAGGACTCTAGAGCAGTCCTTTGCCATTGCATACCAAAAGCGGGGGGAGCATGGTGGTGGTGGTGTTGTGCGTGTGCATGTCTACACCCATAATTCAATGTGCCCCGTCTACTGTGCATGCGCGCACTCCCCCCACTTTTGGCATGCAATGGCCCGGTGGGCCCGGTAGGCCCTTTTTTTGCATGAAAGCCTCTGGAGCCTGGGGAGGGTGAAAATGGCTTTTCCCACCCCCCTGAAGGCCCTCCGGAGGCCAGAAATGGCCCGTTTCCTGACTTCCAGTGGGACCAGAAGGCCTGTTTTTCGCATTCCCCAGGCTCTAGAGGCTTTCTAGAAGCCTGGGGAGGGTGAAACAGCCATCCCCACCTCCCCCGGAGGCCCTCTGGAGGCCAGAAACAGCTCGTTTCCTGACTTCCGGTGGGCCTGGAAGGCCTGAAAATCAGTTGGCCGGCACACGTATGCATGCTGTAGCTGAGCTAGGGCAACGCTTGCGTGCCCACAGATATGGTTCCATGTGCCACCTGTGGGATCATGGGTCTAGAGCATGAGGAGGAATGAAAGCACAAGAAATACAATTAAAAAGAAAAATAAAACCCAAAACATACTCAACAAAGTGTTTTGGGCAGAAAGAGTGACAATCACAAGAACTAAAAGTTACTGGTTTCACATGCAGTACATTAATTGCTGCACCAAACTGTCCATCTCAAACTGTTTTTAGGAAAATTTTAGTCATGTAAGTTAGTGGATACAACTCTATTTTAAATTGGACCAGTGAATAAACTGCTGTGTGGAGGGTGGGGGAAGAATAATCACGCTGATAAAAGCAAAAAAAAATAAATCTGGGTAATCCAATTGACTTGAGCGGAACAATGGGCAAAGATTTTCAGATCTATTGCATCAAAGTCACCTTTGCTATTTCCTGGAACACCTAGGTTTATCTTGGCAAACTATTTCAGCCAAGACAAGTTCGTTTAAGTATTTTTTAAAATGACATTTTAGTTGAAATATGAAGCTTCTTGAAATAAATGTGCATATTCTATGTCATGTGGTGGGAATAAGGTATCAGTCACATTGCCAAAGCAGAAGTCTATTATTTTCAATGAAAGTTGGCATAAAGGTAGGCCCAACAAATCAATTGTGTATCGTATTTTAAGTTGACTGGAAAAACCCCATATTTTTTATTAGTAAAGTAAATTTAGCTTATCTTGTTGCAATAGCAGGCCGTCAACATTTGAGTATCATACCAAGCCAAACATCTGGATTACAAAATGGCTTGCTTCCTGAAAGATAATTGTACTAGACCCATCAAGACTAACACACTTGTATTTTTAAGATAGATAATAACTGTAAACAGTTAAGGTACATAGCTATTTCAAAGTTCGCTTAGAAAATCAACATAGCATTTTAGTTGGAATTTGCTCATTAAATACCCATAACAGTAATGCAAATTATACAAGAACGAATAAAGCAAATACATATATTTCTTTGTTTTATTAAATGTAAAATCTGCTGTTAATCACATAGGGTGCGTTGTATAAACTTTTCTCTTTAACTATTAAAAGGAAGTCTTTACAAAAGTCATTAGAGATCCTCATTCTTTGACTTGTATAAATTTCAATATTTGTTCAGTAAAGGTTCACAGCAGTTAAATTACATTAACAAATATTATTAGCTACTATGTAAGCCAACTAAGTAAAATACTTATATTGCAGGTAAAACAAATCATTGGATGTTTACGATAATATTTGCACATGCCCACTTTTAAACAAGCTTATCAAATATTCTGTAATTCTAAATCAAATTACAGAAACTCAAGAGTAGATCTTTCCACCACCCCCTCCCCCAAACGCTCAAATTTGTTTAGTAAGCTAATTGTTTTCTAATATGGGATAAAGCAAATATGAAGAAGCTGAATCATTTGCAGCATAAGTTTACTGAGTCAGAGCAGTGTACATATTTTCTTAGCTAAACCCAGTTCTGTTGGCAAACCTTTTGGCCACACTTTCAGGCTACCTTTAAAATACAGTAGTAGCAAGAGAGGGTGTTAGAAATCATTCTAGTATAAACATTGGTTCATGATTCTCCAAACAACAGAAACTTGAAGGGGTGGTGGATAAGGCAAAGACAGAGGGCATCTATGTCTGTTTGCTGATTTCTTAGAGGTCATCTGTGTAAATATAGAAACTGAATAGTAAATGCTGGAAAGAAGGAATAGTTAGGAGTTTTAGATAGTCTACTGAAAAACTCACATGATATGAAGAAAAAAAATACAGCTTTAACCTTTTAGACAACAGATAAGATTTCTAAGTAAACCAGGATAATTAAGATATTGTTCTACATTCTGAGTTGTCCTGTAACATGCAATTCTTAAAAAAAAATTTTTGTTGTAGATACTTTTGTCAATATGCTGAAGCACTATTTTGCATTTTTCTGGAATAAAAAGACAGCATAAACAATCTTCCTTCAAGGAGTTTTTATATATTCAGAAATTTTCTATTCTTCCCATAATTATCCCTTATTTTGCATATTTCATGAGATTTTAGCTGCAATACCGTGTTTCTTACAGGTATTTTTGGTAAGTGAAAAATAAACGTATTGCCATAGCATGCAGATTGTCATACTGTAAGAGTTTTGTGATTTTGGAGTTAGTATTTAAGATTAGGGACTGTTGAACTCTGTGTGACCCAGGATTTTCCTCAGAGCTGGTTAAGGACTGATCACAAGACTTTTAATGGCTTCACACAGATATCTTTCCTCCACAAGAGTCAATATGAAGGACTACTGACCTACTTTTTATTTTCAGGCTATCCCTAGTAAAGATAAAACATTCCTAATCTGAAAAAATATTTTCAAGGGCAACCTATAGAGAGTTAATATGTAAACGAACTGAAACTGAACAAATAACCTTTCCAATTTTGTCTCCGTTTCAAATAAATAGGGAAGAATGCAATATGAAGCTTATCTGAAATTAAATTATATGAATCACAGGTTCCTATAATATTTTTTTAAAATTTTGATGGGGAAATGGGTTCTGCTCAGAACAAATTTTGATTTTTCTACAGGTTTAAGCAAATGTCTCCAACTCAAAAGAGTGCATGGTGCCTCTATGGAAGTGTTGTTAGAATATACGGCAGTATTTATTTGCTTATATATAGAATTATCAACTTGAATATGTCATCATTTGCAAAATGTTGACAAACCTGGAAAATCATCTAGGTTCCAAATTGGGATCTTATGAAATAACCAAACGTCAGTAGTCTCCAGACACTATAACTATTTGATAAAACACTGTATTGACATTAATTAAATCACTAAAATATAGAAGTGTTACAGAAAAAATGAATGAAACAGAATTAGAACAGTTTTAAGAGGACAAAACCAGATATTACAGACTGAAAATCATTTACATTTCAAAGTGACTCAGCAGATAAAGCAATGTGCATTAACACTGACAGAAATACCAACATCTTTATTGCCTTGTATATTTTTGGTTTGAGGCATTCAATTGAGCCTACATTTCTGGTGCTATAAATGCATTGATTATACCCAAACTGTTTAGCAATACCTGTAAAAGTAAGTGAAAAGACTTTGCACTCTGGTGTTTTGCTGTTTACTTAGATTCTCAGAGGGAAAATGAAAGAGAAGGCATGCAAATAAGAATGTATACATTTCCCTCCACTGTATTTACATTTCTGAGTTCTTTACTAAAACCAGTTGCCCTGCAACGCTAAACTTACTGCGTCTTTTAAAATACACATTTCAGTAGAGATGACTTGAAAGCCTATGTGCTACACTTATCAACAGTAGTTAAAGACAAAAGTCATCTATGTACACATCCATAAAAATATCCACAACTAAACTCAATATATTCTACCTGAATTGTATATAAACAAATAGCTCTTAAAAGGATTGTTTCTCAGTGGACACCTGGATTTTTTTTCTTTTTTACTGATAGGAAAGGTTGACACACAAGATTTACAACTAAAATACTAGTCTCAATTATTCCTACAGTTAAAAACAAAACAATAGCAATAACCAATAGCACATTCAATGACTATGGAGAGACAAGGGCCAGTTTGTGGAGGTGGGAGTGGGAGGAGAAACTATAGGGCTATATTAGCAACCACTCCATACAATCAAAATGCACTATTCAATCTGTGTGAATGTCTGTTATTCCACAAAGATATTCACATTTTCAAGATAACCTTATTTTCAAAATAACTTTTCAGAAGGAAGACTTTTTAGACTTTGAAAAGTGCATTTCTGTTCTATATACTGGTGCATTAAGTTTTGCAACTTTAGAGAACAATTCTCTTCTCCCTAAAGTCAATTAGTTAAACTCCAATTGATTTTAGTGAAATGAAACAGGACCTATAGCTTATTAAAGGTCTTGGAATTTGTCAAGACACATATAATGAAAGATTTAGGAAATTTATTTGCATAATACAACAATCCTACAACAAAAATAGGGCTGGGTGTATTCTGCATGTAGAAAAATGAATTTAGGATAGAATTATGTGGAAAAAGACTATATATTACATACTTCAAAAATAGAATGTCATCGATATTTAGATTTACAAACACCAGGGTTGGGAACTATTGTGATCTTTTGGCTAAAGCCCAATATTGGCCTTATTTCAGTTTAATTGGAAGAGGATCTTAAATTCATCTTCTCCATGAGGTATCGGGAACCTGGATTTCTCTTTGTAGCAAAGGTTAATAAGAAATGTGTCTGCAAAAGTCAAACAGCATTAAATATCAAAAACTGATTATTATTCTGCGGCAGTTGTTCTGTCATTCATAATCTCTCCATGCTTCACCCTTCCACAGCTAATCTTTAATGGATGACATGCAAGAAGGAAAAATAAATGGCATCTAAAAAGAAATACCAAAGTGAGCTAAAAATATAGTTTTCAGTGGAGACAAAAGGTAAAATATCTGTGCTAAAAGAACTTTAGCACTATTTGTTTCTTGTTTCTGACCGGACCAAGCACAAACTTATTATTTACTGCAATAAAATTGTTTCAGTTTGATTCAGAAATATTTTAAAAACCAAACCATTTGTCCTGTTTCATAGTTTTAATGCTTTAATTGAAGGACTGAAAGGAAGAGCGGCAGAGTGATGTTAGAAATTTTGAATGGGACAGTAATGAAGCATATCAAAGAGCA
Organism: Stegonotus admiraltiensis; assembly: GCA_032468215.1. Taxonomy (NCBI): domain Eukaryota; kingdom Metazoa; phylum Chordata; class Lepidosauria; order Squamata; family Colubridae; genus Stegonotus; species Stegonotus admiraltiensis. The sequence continues at coordinate 10,019 of JANHZT010002553.1, read as the reverse complement.
GATGTGAATCTGCAACTCTGCCAAAATAAATCTGAAAATTCTCTCTGTATTTAGACCAATACTACCTTACAAGAAGTATCTAAGGCCCCAAATAGTGAGGCCACAATGACCCAGTCTTCTAAATAACAATGTAAGATACTTAGGCAAATGCATAGGTATGCGTTTATTTAAATAAATGAAATATAACCACTGTATAGTTTTAAAATAATAAACTGCTTCCATATTGCAGCTTTTGTACAGTTTTAAAAGTTTCTCAGAATTTCATCTCATGTACAGTAGTGGTATTATTATTAATAAACACAAATTTAGCTTAGAATCTATTTTTTCTATATTTTGAATTTGAGATAGCTTTGTTTCAGTTCTAAGGTCCATGCAGCAAATTCTCTGCTTTTCAAGAATATAAGGCAAATTTATATTTGGTTCATAGTCTCTTCTATTTCTTATCATGTAAGATTATAAATTGATATTGTATTGCATATGCTTATAATGATGATGATAACAACGGAAGGGACTTAGCGAGATGAGACAATATTCCCACATACAGTGGTGGTGGTGGTGGGGAAGAGTTTGGAAAGATTGTTGTTTATTATTCTCCAAATAGTAATTTCTGTTTCAAACAGTAGCAATTGTCAGATCCTTAAATCAGCCGATATCTTTCCTCAGTACAGCATGGCCAAGTGCCAAGGACTTTAATGAAACAACAAATATTAACTAACTGACTGGCAGTGTTTATCTGGAACACCCTGCCCTGTTATTGCAAGTGTGGAACAAGTTAAAAAGAGTTTTAAGGTGGTTTATAAGATTTACTGAAGCCGTGTACAGTTATCTTACTGAGGAGGCCTGCAAAAAATAATTCTCGGCAAATCCTGGTCATTTGGAGCCCATGGGGCTTTTCAGATGTACACTGTTTGTGTCTATTTTCCCTATGTTACATCCAGTAAGAAATGCCCAAAGGGCATAAAAGAAAATGGGATAATCTCTGTGTCATTGGGCCTTCATAACTCTGTTCTTTCTAGATCCAGAGCTTGGGTGGAATTGGTGTCAAATGTTTGAGCCTTTAAAAAAAATACAGGTAGAAAGTCTTGCTGGCTGGCCAGTAAACGTCTACAGCGTGCACATTGCTGAAAGAATGAAAGCCTGCATGTTATTCCCACTGTTAGCAAAGAGCAGAGATGTCAGAAGCAGGTGAGCGAGGAACAATAAAGATGGAGCTAATGGAAAGCAAGCCGGAGCAGAGTGATGGAGCTGCTGAGAGACAAGAGGCTAGAGAAACAGGGAGGACTGTGAACAATGGCATCGAGAAAAAAACAGCTCCTAGGCAGACTAGGACAGAATAGCAGTCAGGTTTCATGGGGCCAGTGCCAGCATAAAAACAAAGGCCACACGAGAGAGCTCAAGAGGAGAAATGATGCAAAAGAAGGGAGGCAACATTATTTCCAAATACTGTTCTTCAGAGAAGAATGATCTAGCTCACTTTTGTTTCTGGAATGATTCTGAGCATGCTAGGCTCTCTTTGAGTTGGAGCAACCTTTCGAGCTGTGTGTCTGCAGGTGATGTTTGGCTGCAACCATTATTATTACTGACCATTCCTGAGACTGCCTTAGAAATACAAAGGGACCATAACAAAATGGAAGACATTGATAGTGCGACCAAATTAATAGATAAATCTTTGGTGATGTCTGCAAACCGTCACACTGCAATAGCAAACCTGCATTTTTACCCATGGTTCTTCCCCAAATTGAGTTTAAATTAAGGAAAGATATGATATCGTGTACAAGAGGTTTGTGTAGAGGCAATGAAGGTTTATCCTTTAACTCAAGTCATTTAAAGTCTGTAAGGAAAGGGAAGAAAAGCTAGTGCTTGACAAAAAATAAAAAGACAGTAATCAAAGTACAGCAATGGACACTTTGAATTTCTTTTAGCAGATTCCAAAATACTTATACTAGTAATGATGAAGACTGCTTCACCCATTCATCTGCTTTAATTACCTGTTTTAATGAATAACTATACAGTATCAATGCTGATCCTGCCCCACTACTGCAGAAATATCTGAAATATTTTTTCCTTCATAAGCCTTTCAGATTTTTTTTCTACTTGTTTTTCCCATGTCTGAATCCTTTTCTTCCATCCCAAGTAATAGTAAGTTCACTTCCCACCTTAGATATATTGCTTTTTCTTCAACCAGAGTTAAGCTGGGAAAGAGTATGAGTGGTTACCTCTAAAAATCCAACACTAAGAAGGAACAGCACCCTCTAGTGGCCAGAAAACAGAGACTGTTAAGAGAACTGGCTAGAGTCAATCAAGTCAGAGCAATTCTAAAAAGGCAGAAAGCAGACAAAGATGCCCAACCCAAAAGTCTAACTTCAGATAAAAGCATGATAAGTATACCAATATAATAATTTTGAGACAGTTTTTTTCAATAAGACACTGCTCTTCACTTATTCTGCCTTTAAGTCATTCTTGTCATTGTTTTCTTGCAGAAATACTGCAGAAATAAATTCCTTCCTTCTTAAAGCTGCCGGATTACTGGCTGCTTGGATAATGTGTGAACACCAGTCCTGTATCCAAGTATCTCATCCTGTTCACTGTATTTCCTCTGAGCTTCGGATCTATGCCTATTTACTCTGTATGATAACTACAGATGGGCATCCATATTAGGGCACTGTTTTCCTATTGCTTTGCTGTTTTTATTTCTCCATCTGCTCCCTCACACTCTTTCCTCTTCCTAACCTCTTCTCAAACATCAGCATCAATATAACAAAAGATATAAGCATATGCTCTGCAGAACTGAGTACAAGCTGGAAATGTTAACTTTCTATTGCAGGCAAGCCATTTCAGATGCAACCTGCTTCATCAGTGACGTTAGGTAAAAATCTAATTTCATTTTTTCATATTTCAAACAGCTTCTACAATAGTTTGCTTTCTTTCTCCTGTCAATTTTATATTACCTATGTCTTTCCAGCATGGAAACTTTATTATCCTTTGACATTTTTCCCAAAGTCTATGTGCATTTTATTATAACCTTATCTTGTGATATTGTCAGAGTCTTAAATGCAGGGTAACCTAATTTCTGTGCATATATCATCTAGCTGAAACGTGATCTCTGAAAACAACTGTGCAATGCAAATACAACACAGAGAATTACAAACATCTAATATTTTCACCATGTGTAAAGAACAATAATTAACAGAAAGTAAGAGAAAATCTCAATTAACATTTGAAAGATTTTTTTAAAAGGAAAAATTAGATATAATTCTTTGATTTCAGACACTTATATTAAAATCACTTTTGAGACTTTTTTTGTGACAGAGAATGAATATAAACTTTCAGCAAAGAAACAAAACACATATTGAAAAACAATTCCCATTGGGCTGAGCAGTGGTCTAGATTTGATTTCCAAAACATGTTTTTCTTTTTCTGAACTAGCACCTTTGATTAATGTTTATATGTTGCTATGAATGCGGGATACCTTAAAGCAGCCACATCTTTCCCAGACACTATACAGTTGCTTTAAAGTCTGCAAATTGACATTTCAGGTCTAATTTCATGATCTCCAAAGTACTTTTATGAGTACTGTCTCTTTGAAACCTTGCACTAATAAGTCCTAATAACCAGGATAATCTGTACAGAATTCCAATTCTGTGCATGAACTCAGCCTGTTGAATCAAAACATGTGGATCCACAGTTTGCTTCCATGAATTCACTGACAAAGAAAGAATACAAAATAAAACATTTCACCATTATAGACACAGAGGCAAATTCTGTCAAAGTACCCTACAAAAACCAAAGTTATTTGTGGCATTTAATTCAAACAGTTCATGCACTGTCTAGTTGATTGATAATCCAGATGTAACTATTATTCAGGTGTTTTAGGATGAAAACTTTTAAAAACAAACAAAACAAATATATATATATATGCTAAATATTTTCCCCAAGGTGTACAGTGACTAACCTATCTTCGTTGGTGTCATTGAAACACACTCTGAAAATCCAGCTGATTTTTTCAACTGAATAATCTTTTTGCTATCTACCTCCACTTTCCCACCATCCTTAAACAGCTGGGTTTTCATTAATCAAAAATCATATTTCTCCATCTACCAAAATGAGGGTCAGGTCTCCCATTGGGGGGATTATAAGAGTATCTTCAACAAAGATGTGTGGGGGCAATATCACTCTGAATGAGCTAAAACAATAAATGAGTATTTGAACTGCTGGCTGGAAAGGTAGTGACCGTGGTAATCATTATTTCCCTTGTTTGTACAGGACCTTCCAACAAAACAAATAATGTTTTTGTGATTGGATTGACATGGTGTTAACAATGCATTTAATGCCAAAGTATGAATACAGGTAAAGCTCCCACTAATACCGGTACCAGGATGTTAAAGCCACCTATTTTCTAAGCAACTTTAAACAGCCTCGTATTTAAAAAAAAAAAAAAGCTAAGCCAGTCCTCCTTTAGTAAATATAACAAATGGGGCCCATGTCATATAGCAACCAAGTGAAATGCAAGAGCCATATTGCCATCTGTTCAATGCTTGCCTACAGTACCTGCAGCCTTTTCTGCAATCTTGGCTTCTGCTACACTCTCTTGTAGCTCTAAGTCCAGCTTTAGTGTCTTCAATTCCTTGTCTTTTTCAGACAGCTGATCCTGAAGCTGGATTGAAGAAATATATTGTAAAATGTAAATACAAATGTAAAATGTAAAAGTACCTGGGCACATCTTAATTTACAATATATACATTTACATATGAGAAAACAAGTTAAAACTTATTTCTTATGGGAAACAAGAAAAAAAAAGAAATTTCTGTTTCCCAAGAAAATCAATAATTACAGTTTTTTTGCTCAGCATCTCTCATTTTGACAGAGTATTTTGTGGTAGTACTATATACTGGGACCCAGACACATATGATGATGCCATGCTTCCTAGGCATGTCTGCTGAAAAACTAGTTCTTCCAAGTTGAATCAGATGTCTAAGACTGCAGCCATAAACAACTGAGTAGGATTTATGAAATTGGGGTAAGCATATGCTCATTTTATAACTATTGTGGAGTAGTAAGTTCAGAAAAAAACATTTCTGGGGCTGAAGAGATGGAAGCTGACAAGAACCACATGGGTAACTGGACTTTTTCACCCATCCTTTCCCACCTACAATGTTGGTGTCATATCATAAGTTGCTTCAGAAATTCTATGCTTCATGTCCTTTTTGCACAATAGTATTGCTGAATCACTGCTATTAAAATTAACAAGCTTAATTTAGCATGGATTTCAATGGCTTTCTATTCCACCAGAGAGGTTGGGACTGCAACTCCCAGCATTCATGTTCAGTATCCCTAAGGACTGTGTTGGTTTTGAATCCTGAGGTTTATAGTTCCATGGTCACTGAAGACCATTAAATAGAGAAGTCTGGTCTAAAATACAAAAGAACTATAAGCAAAACTGATTAAATGATTTCATAATAAATAATGAATTTGTGTAATAACATAATTCAATCTGATTTTTTCAGCCACAACCATGATTTTCATCCAATTTCTCCAATATTTTTGCTCCGATTCTCGGGAAACATTCAGGATTTCTCCCATTTGAGGAGATTCAATTGTATTTTATAATTAGAGTTTAATAAATAAATTTTGACAAGTTCTGCTAATGTATTTGAAAAGTAATATGTTGCAAATCTTAATGTTATAAAAAAATAGATTCATATTAGTATATCAATCTTCATTTACAGCAGTGGTTCTTATTCTTTTCTTCACCATGGACCCCCTTTAAATACCTTTTGTGGCCACAGACCATGGCCACAGACTCCTAACACTTAATTCAAGATTTAAATCATAACATTTCTTCAAGCCTTTGCAGACTCCCTGTGATGCCATCATGGCTCCTCCAGGGGTATATGGAACACAGGTTAAGAACCACTGATTTGTAGGATGGCTTAAGTAATGAATTCACTTCCAAGAGTTTGTACAGCCTGACTGCAATGCAGTTGAAATGTAAAATTCAGTAATGTACAATGGATTTCCTACCCATCAATGTAGATTAAACAGATTAATATGTGTGTAATTCCTTATCTGTCTTGATCTACAACTAAAATCATTTTAAATGTTTAATTATATCACAGCACATCCTGAACAATTTCTATCTTCTCAAATTTCTTTAAGTTGGAAACACTTGGAAAAAAGATCAAGGTCACAGTCATAAGCCCTGCACTAGAGCGGATTCCTTTACAGAAAATTAACACATCAAGGAAACAAAAGTAATATCCTAAAATCAACAAATCATGAATTATATCATAAATAATCATTCTTCAACAACAACAAATCCTGAACATTGTCAATTAGAATAAAGAATACAGATATCTGTGACTAGATTAATAGGTTGTACCTTCTTATTGTTTGCCCTAAGAACATCCAATTCATTTAAAAGGAATGCAATATTCTTTTCTTTATCTAGGTTAGCAGTCACAGAGTTGACTTTTTCTTCTTGTTTTTCAGTAGAAGTACTGTATAAAAAAAGGAAAGGAAAAATGATAAAAGGATCTTCCAATCACTCACAAATGGGCCAAATTCAGGGTAGGGTCATCACTGAGTACAGAACACATGATTTATAATATATAGTGATTTGCTACTGCTATTGAGACGACGCAATAGAAATAAAAAAGGGATGAAGCTGAAAGGCCTAAAGGGAAAGTTAGAATATGCAATATATGATATGAAAATAAAAACCAGAGAACTATTCACACTAAAGGCCTGGCAGGTATGCTATGGAACCAGGAAGTAGACAAATGCGCTTATTGTGGATTTTCCCAAGCCATTCACAAACAACATATATGTAATAAGTTACAATGTGGTTGCTAACTGTTGTAACAACTTACAAGGAACTGAGCATGCTTGCTTATAAATGAAAGAACTGGGATACCACCTAATGTTATCTGAATGAACTTTTCTTGGAACAGTATTTTATTTTACTCTTCTTTCTTTGAGCTTCCTCTAAATGTACTCTGGAAGATGGTGTTAGATATAACCCATGACTCTGATTCAAGATAGTAACATCAGGGGCGTGCCCAGTGGTGGGTTTCAAAAATTTTTGCTACTGGTTCGGTGGGTGTGGCTGGGTGGGGGGTATGTGACTGAGTGGGCATGGCCAACTTGATGTCACTCACACCCACACAGTCACATGACCCCCCCACTTAGCCATGCCCACAGGAAAAGGTAGGGAAGTTTTTGGACCATATTCAGTAACAGGCCCACCCAACCATGCAAACTCATATAAAGGAAAGTTAGAAACCACTAAAGTAAGTTGCCTCAGCAGGCAAAGCACCTAAGCATGGTTGATAGAGGTGCTCAGTAGCAGGATCAAAGACTAGATTACATTTCCTTAATGGTACCAAGAAAAATCCATGGATGCTGTCACACTCAATTCAATGATGTATTTAGGTTTACCTTTTGGCAAAAAGTTTTTGCAGGTTGTTGAAACAGATCAACTGCACCAATTTATCCACTGGTTAATGGGAGGTTTGTGATTAATCCAAGCTCATCTTGGCAGCCATTTTGTGGGAAGCAAGGCAACACAAGGCTGCCATTTCAAGAATGCTCTTCAACCTCCCCAAAAGATTGACTACCTCTTTATCAACATAAAATATGAACATAATTGAAAAAGTATACGTATCAGTGCATATATTTTCAAGCTATAATCACTTGAGAAAAAGCTAATTACTGTTTCAAGTTTACTGGCATCCTACTTTTATTACATCAATTTGATTTTACCTATTTGACCAATAATATGTTAAGGCATTATACTTCTAATTAATATTACAAAACAATACATACTGTGCAATGTTTCCCATTGAAAAAAGGGATGTTTGGGTGTTAAATCTTGAAGAGTTATGAAGCATTTTGGATGTTACTCAAAAATAAACTGATATATCCACAACTGTGAAACTGTTCTGTTTCTACCTCCTTAAGCAGTTTTTTTTTTAATGTTGAGAGAAAAGATAAAAGAGTAATGTAAAAAACATAGAAGATATTGTGTTCAATCTAGAATGAAAGCTTACCTTATCCTTTCATCATTGTCAGGCACAGCAATATTCTTTAAATGCAAAGTCTTAGCATATTCTGTTTGAATAACATTTAAGTTGGTTATGGGTTGATCTGAAGAGCTGACTAGTTCTTTGTTTGTCCAAATGGCTGAGTGTCTTCTAGGCTGCAACCTTGCTGGAGAACTTAGAAAATTCAGGCAACCAGAAAAAGAGGCATCCTTCTTTTGTTCAGAATTCTGCTCCATGTTAAAGGTTCCTATTTGGAAGATAGCAACATATTATTTTTTAATTAAAGATAATATAAAAACAATTAAGTACAAAATACAATCTATACAATGCTTCTGATTGAAAACTAAAAAGTATAACCAAGAACATTTTAATGCTTCTTTAATAAAAAAAATAATAATCCAGTAATTCTGACTCAGAAGAAAAATCCTGCATCTATGCAACCAAACTGCAGAGAAAAGGAGCTTTAGAAGGGTCTTTCCCAAACAATTCCCTAATCCACTAATAAATTTGGCCATCCTGGTGGAGATTGTGTGAAATGTAGTTTGAACAGGATCTGGTTGTGAATGGCCATTTTAGCAGCCATGGGCCATAGCTAATTCATGTTCAGCTTGTGATCAGCTACACTCTCTTATTCTTTTCACACATCGTATTACCAAACCAGGTGTCCACACATACTCAGACTTTTTACCTGCCTACTTTTATTTCCATTTCCTAAATGAAGAACTTTGCATGTTTCTCTTAGATTTTATTCAGTTATTTTCATCCCATGTCTCTGACCTATAACATAGCTTTTAGTGTTATTTCCCTCTTCTAGGTTATTAGATACCCTGGACCATTTTGTATTATCGGCAGATTTAAATATGGGAAATATTTAAATTCCCTTGTTTCATTTCCAGGGTTTGGAACAACTGAACACTTCTGCCCTATCGTTTACATGAAGGCCATTCTGATATACAATAATAATCAAAATTCCTTGTAATCTTTTCTTCTGGTTAAACATACCAATACATCCAATCATTTCTCATGCACTTGTCGTTTTGATTGCTTTCCATTGAACATGCTGCAGTTTATCGATGCGCTTCCTAAAACATGGAACTAGATACAATAGTCTTACTCTGACTTATGCAGAATAGAAAATAATGTGTACTTTCTTAACCTTGGTACTTTATTTTTCTAATTAAAAAAACTAGGACGCTTTTGGCAGATGCCTCACCCTATTGGCTCATGTTCACCATATGATCTGCCAAAAATTTCAGATTCCAATCATGGTGTCTATTGTTCAGTGTGTTCCCCTTTAGCCTATGTTCATGCCTTTTATTTTTCCTACTGAAATGTGTGTATGCATATGTATGTCTCTCTGGAAATTCATCTTGCTGGGATTTGCCCCATATTCCATCTTTTCAAGAAGTTTTTGAATCTTGACCTTAAAGTACTGGCCATTAATTTGAGGCCCTATTTGGCATAGTGCCAGGATATATCAAGCAATACCTTGCTAAAAAAGAAAAAAGACTATAGACACCTAGGAAGAATCTGCTGACAATCTGCTTTGCTTTTGCCGCCTGTTTATGCCTGGTGGTTTATTTTAATTGCTTTAATTCCATTGCATTGGAATTATGTCATTTGAAGCCTAAAATATATATGGAAAATAAATACTATTAAATAATACCGGTAATTTGATATCCTTTATATCTTTAACACACCTGCACATTTGACACTTATATTTTTAACCTAGTTATATATATACTGCTCAAAAAAATAAAGGGAACACAAGCAGAAGACATCCAAAATCTGAATGAATGAAATAGCCTTATTAAATACTTTGTTCTTTACATACAGTAGTTTATGTAGTTTAGCTCAAACAACTAAAGGGAACACAAAACTACTGTATGTAACGAACAAGGTATTTAATAAGGCTATTTCATTCATTCAGATCTCGGATGTCTTCTGCTTGTGTTCCTTTTATTTTTTTGAGCAGTG
>JANHZT010002550.1:170276-185599 GCA_032468215.1 Stegonotus admiraltiensis | reverse complement strand
ATCCTTTTCATGTATTTATAATTATGTTTACACTTGTATCTGTCATAAAATACATGCTTGACAAAATAAAATAAATAGATAAATAAATAAACAATGATGAGCCATTGAAAAGTTCAGGCAGTGCACATTCATGCCTCTTTCTGCTTCCCTGGGTCTTTGATTGGGGGTTTCTTTTGGAGCAGAAGTAGAGAGACTCTTCAAGTGAAAGTTTCTGTGTGTCTTCTGATTTTCCCCTGAAGCAAAAGAAAGCCTCTTCTAGTAAAGGCTTCCCTGTGTGTCATCCTGTTACCATTCCCCTCCCCTTTCCACCTTCCCATCCGTGGAAAACTTGTCTTCCAAGAAACCGGTCCCTGGTGCCAAAAAGGTAGGGGACCACTGGTCTATGATCTTGCTATGAAAGTGACTACAAGAGAAAGAGCTGGATGTCATTGATGATCAGAAAGGATTCCATGGTGATCAGAAAGAGCTGTGGTGGCATAGTGGTTAGAATGTAATATTGCAGACTAGCTCACTACCAGCAGTTTGATCCTGATTGGGTCAAGGTTGACTCAATCTTCCAATCTTCTGAGGTTGGTAAAATGAGGACCCACACGGTTGGGGGAAATATGCTGACTCTGTAAACTGCTCGGAGAGGGCTATAATGTACTATGATGCGGTATATAAATCAAAGTGCTATTGCTTTAATCTTTTTTAAACAAAATGTTAATTAAGATATCTTCCCAAGCTTAGGAATCATGCTGCTATGCAACCAAGAATTGAGCAAAAGGAATGAATTGTTATTGCTGTCTCTCTAGGAAATAAACTGGTGGAGGAAAATGTCCCTGAGCCTTAGAGCCATGTTTGAAAAATGCCAAGAGCAACAGAAGTCAATTTGCTTTCAGTGCTCTGCCAAATTCAGTTCCCAAAAGCTTTATGTACATTGAGAAGATAAAGAATATAGAAATCTGGCAGGCAGTATTAAGCTAAATAGACTAGTCTATAAGTTTTCTGACTTCCCAAAACTAAGTTGAAGAACCAAAATTTACACTAAGAGACAGAAAGCCTGCTAACCTCTGGAACGTGCTACTTTAATAAAATTAACATAATTTTTGTTCTGAACAAAAGAAGATGATTCTGAACAAAGGAAGAAGATTAAGCAGAGATGCAAGCATGCTTAGGGTGATATGGAAGGTAGCATGGCACTCATATCTGATATCCCTGAAGAGCCCAAAGACAGATTGGTTTCTTCAATCCCAGAACATCTGTAAAGCATTCAGACCATCAGATCTTTTGTTATCTAATACTGCCCAATAAACTTTACCAGTTGACAGATTTGAGCCTGAGTCTACACATTGGGTAACTTCACCTCCACTTGATGAATAATGATGCTGAGGTTCTTGTTTGTTTGTTTATTCTGAAATCAGATCATGTTTATTCTGTGTTGCTTTCCAGTTCTGATAGATAACTAATTGTTGGCAGATGTGGCAAGTATTTGGGCCAAGATATATTTGTTTGCAGTTCAGCCATAGCTGGTATCAGGCAGCTACAGCTGTTTTTTATCAAAGTCCTGTATATGTTAGACATCCACCTGGCAAAACAAGATTCACTCATATGACCTTTAGCTAAAAGCCTGAAATAGGGGATGTTCTGCTTAAGTAATACTAGAAATAAATCCTGAAAATACCTAATTAAATTAACAAATTGCCATGAAATGCTAATCTGTGTTTATATATGCAAAAGGTACCCATAGGTCACATGGAGAGATATCTTAGGCTTTGTTGTCAACTTTGATTTAAAACTTAAATTGCACAATGAGAACATTCATTTTTTGAGACAACCCTTATTTTGTGTAGTGTAATTGATGAATATGTTTTAATATGCTTTAATATGTTTTAACTTGGAAAATACCTAGCATGCTTTTGTTTTCTTGACCATTGTAAGTCATTTGGATACCCCAGCAATAGGAATTAGCTTAATTTTTGTTCTGAAGATTTATTCCTATATGTCAACATTTTAAGAAAAGGAGTAAAGTATGATATATAGAATTTGTATTTCTTTTCATTTAAATAAACCTAAGTTAAAAATAGTTTTTAAAATAAAATTTGAGATTTCTTTTTTTATATATATATTTATATAAAGAATATATATTTTATATAAATATATCTTATATATTTATAAGATATATGATTCATTTTATCAAAAAGAATCAAATTACAAACTGATCTATACTCAGTGAAGAAAATCCCATTAAATATGTTAGGGCTTACACCCAAGTAAACAGACAGGATGACATTATTAGGATTTTTTGTCATAGTGAATAACCTTGACTACACTTAACTCTGTGTTAAATTGTAGACTTAATTTACTTGACTGTTTGGAAATAAAACTTAGAAACCGTTCAGATGGTAAAAATTATGCCATGTTATGTGTCAGTGTTATTTGAATTGGAACATCTTCTGCTTTTAATTATAAAATTCAATTCTAGCCCAAGAGAAACTAAAACAATTATTGGTTCCATCCCCTGAACTATTTTGTACACCAATCTCTCTGTCAGCAAAATAAATAAATAAATAAATAAAATTGCAGTCTTCCACATTGAATTTCATAGACCAATTTTAGCATAAATATGTATAATAGATAAAAATAGACTTATGTCCCACAGTTCACACTTTTTAAACAAGAAACACTCCACATAAACTGACCCTATTTCATATTTTTGTGACAGATATAGGCACAAAATATTTGATATCAATATTTGAATAGTGATGTTTAGAACATAGAGAGCTGCCTTTACCTCAGTTGGACTAACTACAGAAGAATAATTTTATGGTTTCCCAGTGCTTTGAACTGTATCTTCTATAAACACATCACAAATAATTATAGGTAATAGAAAGTGTCATGTTTCAAGTTTCAGACACAATTCTGACACATCTTTACTTAGCCTAAAAGGATTGAATCTGGCTTATTTATGTATCAATAAAGGAAAATATGTGGCTCAGGGAAATGAGGGGTCCTTGGTGCTCTCTGAGATGTTTCATTCCCAAACTAGATAACATCATCATTGCTAGCTGATGATGCCACCTAGTTTGGGTAATGAAATGTCTGCAAGAAAAGAACCAAACTCAGAAAGTATCAAGAACCCTTCATTATATAGGTATGTTGTACCCCTGAGTTACTATCCTTCCAGCACTCTTACATAGTCAATAGCTGCAATACTCTAGGAATTCTTAGGACTGTGTTCTCATCTGGTGCAATAGGGATTTTAGAGTTCCCCAATATATCATGCTTTGGAGACGACTTCTTCTTCTTCTTCTTCTTCTTCTTCTTCTTCTTCTTCTTCTTCTTCTTCTTCTTCTTCTTTTTTTGCTACTGCAGAAGAATATTACTTCATTCAGATGGCATCATCCCTGCTGGTATTCAAGAAGTGGTTACAATGGAACTACAGGTAGTCCTTGACTTACAATCATGGAAAAGATTGTGAGTGATTGAATTAATTTCTCCCAATAGACAAGAGCAAAGAAACTGTTGAGTAGGTGTCTTGCTAAACGCCCCCCCCCACACACACACACACTTTAAGGGTAGCTAATGTAACAGCTTTCTAAGGTTGCACAGGAGATAAAGAGATACCTGGCCACTAAGAATGGGTGCTTAAGCTTGGGATGTACATTTGGGAATGGAATTTAAAACATTTTGGGAATTCTAACCTAACCCTAACCTAATAAAAATCAGATACTATGTGGAGAGGCTCAATTCCAGGACAATACTAACTTCAGCAATACTACATTGCTTTGCCCAGAAGATCTAGCAGGTTGCAATTTCCTGTTGGTTCCCCCCCCCCCCCAATGCAGCTGAAGCAAGTAAAAGCCCTGACAAAACTTTCTCCCTGTAAAATTATTGAAGGCTAAGCACAAACAATGGTCCTCAATCCTGGCAAATATTTTTACTCAGATCGCATAGCTCATATTTCCTAAAAATTGGGGAAATCTATCACTGTTAGATTGAGGGGCTGTCACAGAGAGGAGGTCAACCTGTTTTCCAAAACATCCGAAGGCCAGACAAGGAATAATGAATGGGAACTGTGGAGAACTAAGGAGAAATTTCCTGACAGTGAGAGCAATCAACCAACGGAACAGCTTGCCTACAGAAGCTGTGGGAGCTTCACCACTGGAAGCTTTCAAGAAGAGACTGCCATCTGTCAGAAATGGTGTAAGGTCTCCTGCTTGGGTGGGGGGTTGGACTAGATGACCTACAAGGTCCCTTCCAACTCTGTTAATCTGTTAAACATTTCCACTATATAAGCTGTATGCTGGACATTTTAAAGGTGAATTGGTTGACTGGTTGATTTAGAACAATGTCATTGCAGAAGAAGCTGGCTTTAGAGAGGGTCAAAAATATATCCATAGGGCAACAATTATGTTTTTATTGAACTTTATGAATTTATAGACTTAAAGGCAGAATTTGAGTCAATGCCCAGTGGCAGGCCATGAGTAAAATTGCCTATATTATCCATTGATTAGTTACTTCTCATGAAGTCTTATGAAATTGCACAAGAAAAACACTACACCAGTTTTGTATGTCTCTGTAGGTCACTCTTTCTCAACCCAACCACCCAGTCACATCCTATATCCGTGATGGCGAACCTATGGCACGGGTGCCACAGGTGGCACGTGGCGCCATATTGGTGGGCACGCGAGTGTTGCTGTCCAGACGGCCTCCTTTCATTACCCAAGAAAGAAAAACCCCAACTCCATTTTCATAGAGAAAGGTATCTTTTACTGGATAAGAACTGAATGCAGTCAAAGAAAAGCAAGGTCTGAAGCAATAGGCACGAAAATCACATATACAAAACATTCCCCCCAACTGTCCAGCATAAATCCTCCAATCCACAGGTTCTCCAGGAGTCATGTGGGAGCAAACTTCTGGCAGTGTCATCCTACTGCTATGCCATGACTGTTGACCTTGAGACGTTATCAGCTTCAAAGAAAACGCTGCAGCAAAGTTTTACTTTCCTTTTCCTCCAGCTCACTTCCCCCTTCCAAGCATCCCAAGAGCCCCCCCCCATTTCATGGCAGCCGAGCAAGTAAGCAATGAAAGAGCGGAGGCTGACAGTTGCCCTTGCTCAGCTCCAGCGCGCATGCATGCACTGTCCAACTGATTTTCAGGCCTTCCGGTCCCACCGGAAGTTGGGAAACTGGCTGTTTCCAGCCTCTGGAAGGCCTCCGAGGGGATAGGGAAGGCTGTTTTTGCCCTTCCCAGGCTCCTAGAAAGCCTCTGGAGCCTGGGGAGGGGGAAAAACATGCCTACCGGGCCCACCATGCCATCGTGTGCCAAAAGCAGGGGGAAGTGTGTGAGGGGTCACGTGCGCATGCACGGGAGGGCAGGGTGCATTGAATTATGGATGTGGGCACATGCACCCGTGCTCCCTCATGGTCCCCCCACTTTTGGCACATGACGGCAAAAAGGTTAGCCATCTCTGTCCTATATTAATTCAAAGGGAGTAAAATAGAAGTGTATCTTGATGCTGACTTTATTCAGCCTTTACATTTATTCTGTAAAATTTGCTTTATGAATAAAAAAAACATCAACTACATATGCTAGCTAAAAGACCAATTTCAATGTCTCCCTCTTTCTCTCTCTCAAGTTGACAGGAAGTTATTTCTTTGAACCTTCACATTTTACTGTAATGAGGACAATTTAACTATCAGCTGTGAAAAAAAATTAGGTATTTTCTAAAGTTCTTGACCCTCACTGTCATTCATGGGTATGAAGTCAATCAATATCAAAAGGACTTCATCACCAGCAGAAGTCCAGGTGCTCAGGTAGGAATCTGCCAGTCAAGCATTGTTACACTATCAAGAACCCTGTATAGAAGCAGAGTCCTGGTCACAGGTAAGGTATTCTTGAATATTAACTCGGTTCCTTAGACTTGTCATTAAAATTGCTAAAAGACCTTAAAACACAGGAGGATGGATCTCTGAAAGGCAAAATACCACCCTTATCCAACCCAGTTCCAATATATCTTTAGTCTGCCTGTCAACTCCACAAGTCGGTATATGAATCACATTTTATTACAAACCTGCCACAATCATGCTGAATGTAAAAGTAAGATTCTAGTTGTTAGACTATTTATAAATACTAGTCTAAACATATACTAGCAGATTAACAAATGATGTTTTTCTGTGTCACCGTCCTTCTTTTGGCTTGTCTATCTCACTGGCATTGAATCTCCTTATGTCCCTTTAACTTTGCATTCTGCTCCTGGTTGGAATTTATTCAGATTTTTACATAAAATGGGCAGCTGTATAAATATTTAAAATAAATAAAAAAACAAACATGTAGTATTCCCAGCAAGATAAAATTGAGTCCTATAAGTGAGAGGGGCTTTTAAAAATTTCCATAGGAAAAAAATCCAACACATATATCCAAAAAATATATGGATACGGATGTACATGATGGAATCCTTTCTTGGGAGGTCCCAGCCTGTCAATAAAGTAAGACAATCCTCTGTTTGCAAGCAAAATCCAGTGTTTTAGAGGCAGCAAAGTTACAAAAATCCCATAAGAGTAGATTGATGTTTGAGCTTCATTGTCATGCCAAGTTTGGCAGTAAGAAAATCAAATGAAAAATTCATTGATTATGTTCTTTAAAATTTCTTATTTTTCAAGATAAGTTATGACATTTCCTGCTTTGGTTAACCAACATAACTTGGGCTTTTGGCTGGATAGTTTGGTGGTTATAGTGCTGTCCTTTACTCACACCTACATCTATGCCTTGCCTTGCCAAAAAAAAAAAACCCTTACCAAAAATATAGTGGATACCCTTTATGATATCTGGCCAAAACTGAGCATCGTGAATGTCCTCTAAAGGGTCTGCTAACCCTTATTTTCATCCATGTCTGAAAAAAATAAAGCAGCAGTTTTCTCATTATAATTTTTTACTATTTTTTTTTCCCAATTGAAGTTTTCAATAGTCCACATTAGGTTCTTTTGCTTTCCAAACTCAGATTGCAAACTTGAACTACATGGTGTTTCTTTGGATTTCAGAGTTCCAGTCCTGGAAGAATCAGGGCTGATTTGCTTGGCTTTGTGACAGAGAAAGAAAAATTGGGCACTGATTGGAAAAATAGAATAGTGGAAAGTAATTTTGTGCAGAAAGTATGTGGAATTGTGAATTGAAAATGGCAACATTGAAGTGTCTCTGCATGTAAAGAAAGATAATTATAGACATGAATAATTAAACATTCATATCTGTTTGTTCAACTTAGTATCTGGCATCAGAAATTGGAGATGAATTGGCAAGACCTTAGGGTCAATACCTTGTGGGATTTAGCTCATCATCCACTATGTAAAACCTAAAAATACCAGGGCATGTGGATTTCATCAAGCCTAGATTTGGGAAATGAAATAATTTTATTATAAGAAATGCATGTTTTTTTAAATCAAGGATATGATTATACCCTTCCCTCAGGAGCCTGGCATTGTACCTTTGCACAATATTTATTCTAAGCTAGCAACATACATTCACAAATGCAATCAAAGAACATGAAGCGACTATACCTGGCCTATCCATGCCCAATCTTTAAAGTGATTTAAGAGCAATTCATTTTACCTAGGGAATCCTGGTAAGTAAAGATAGCAAATAGAATTTTAGAACTTTAACTTAGATTTTTCAGTACCCCAACAAATTCAAATTCCTGGGATTCTTTAGCATTAAGTCAAATGTTGAAACATTTCAGTACTTGTGATGAATTGATGTTTATCCCAAACACATATGGGATAAATGTGAATTTAAAATGATTAAAGTTTTTAGAAAGTTCTGCATTTAGAGTCTATTTTTCAAAATCTACAAAAACAACATTTCTGTAGAAGGATGAACTGGAAAACCAATATTGGAAAATGCAGATGGCATATATCAACATCATACAGAAAAGAATTGTTGCATGGGCAACAATAACCTTTATGCTGTACAAAAACAGTCTTCAGACCTATCTGACAGATAGTTTAGGGTACAAGCTTAAAACAACTCTTATAGAATAGAGTAGAATTCTTTATTGGCCAAGTGTGATTGGACACACAAGGAATTTGTCTTGGTGCATACGCTTTTGGTGTTCATAAAAGAAAAGATACATTCGTCAAGAATCATAAGGTACAACAGTTAATGATAGTCATAGGGAAACAGTCAATATAAATCTTAAGGATACCAGCAACAAGGTTACAGTCATAAGTGGGAGGAGATGGGTGATAGGAACGATGTGAAAATTAATACTGATAGTAATGGTTATTTCAAATGTGACTTCTTAGCTTGAGCTGTGATTGTGGAAGAAAGAAAAAAATTGACCTAGCCCTCTCTAAAAAAAACCCTTCCCACAAGAAAGTAATGAATACTTCGAAGAGTTTAGTCCAATAACATAATTGGGCAACTGGGAGAAAAGGGAAAAGTGCTGGACTTTTTGAAAAGTTACTCCAGGCAACAGGCATGCAACATCTTATCCAGATATAAAATATAAATTCCATGTTACAGAAATAACACTAATATCAGTAGCATTTCTGTAAATGTTATTTAGATCCATTTACTAGTTTTCCAAAGATATATTGGTAAAACCTTAGAAGGATGTCATTTGAAGTTCTTTGTCAGGATTGTTCTGTTTTGGGTGAAGGAAAACAGTAGATAAAATCAAAAGCTCCAGCAGGAATTTAGATTAAAATTTATGTTTATGTTTGGAGAATAAATTTCAATTATTTAGAAATGTGTGCTATAAATCCAAGGATAAATCATAATTATAAACAATAAACAAATAATTCCAAATAATTATTGTTCAATCTGGATAGCTAAATCCAGGAAGACTTTTTAATCAAATTGGTCTTTCTAGAATCTCTGCTACAATATGTTGGAGTTCTTACACTCTGAAGTTCAACACATGTAGACTCGCTGTCCCAGAAAGTTTTATACTTTTGAAGGATTGGGACTTCAGTGCCAATGATAATACATTTATTTCTTAACCTAAATTTGGAAGTATAAAATAAATCTTTTTTTATATAGACTCCAAAGAGAGATTTGGTAATAAAGGAAAAATCATTAAAGCCTCATATGGCCCTTTCTCTGTATATTAAAGCTTCTGGGAACGTTCTAGTTGAGTTTATCAAGGGGAAACGTGGCTGTATTGAGCCCAACAGGTCTGGTTACAACTCTACATAATTGTAATATTTGGACAAATATATGTCCAAACTAATCTAAAATGATGTTTCACTAACTTTGTGCAAAAATTCTTCAGCAGATAAACTGATATAGAAAAGAACCCTGGATTGTGGTAATGTGAGAATTATCGCTTTATTGTTTATACAAGCGTTCAGTATCTTAACTAACAGATAAGTTGTACTCATTCTTTTTTGTTTTTGTTTTGTTTTAAGTACTGAAAAGGTAGACAATGAAGAAACTTTTTATCTAAGTAACATCTTGGCTTCAGTTGCACAATGTGAAGATAGATATCTAGATCTGTGAATTTCACTGCATCACAGTCAACTTACATAGACTCTGTGTTTTGTTGACCTCACGATCTTTCACTGCAGCAGAATGTCTGTGTTCCATTTTATAAATGTAAATATTATTAGTGCATATATGAAGACCACCTCAGCTGTACAATAGAGGATAAATAAATCTAGGAGAAGTTATCACACCGGACGGAACAAGTTATATATGATAGGCGCATCCAAATTTTGACAAAAGAAAATGAAAATGCTTGTAGTAAGGACAGAAATATAATGGATCATTCTAAAGCAAGCTAAGTAATGGACCTTCTAAATAAATTTCATTATAATTATGGCCTACAATAAAATTTCAGATGTTAAAATCTCTCCAACTGCTCTTTTTACTAAAGTAGTACTAGCATTAAAACACTTATTCCTCCTTTATATTGAGCTTATTTTCAAAAGAAGCCATTTCTGAAGCTGGCTAGATTTCTATTATTACAAATAATTTATATTATTATAAGTCTACTGTGTAACACAAAGCACATGTGAAAGAAGTGGGTGGAAAGCACATATGGAAGAGATGCCCTTCATAAGCATTCTGATTTCAGGGAATATTTTTAACTTTAGTGCTATTTGTTCATGGCAGAACAACCTCTTGTAACTTGCACAGTTATTATTAAGTTACAAAGCACATGCGTCTTTTGATACATAAACTTCCCAGAAATATAGCTGGAATATAATAGGTGGATTCTAGATACCTCTTCATGAGGGTTGACCCAGAGAGGCCTGAAAACATTCCATGGGTTTAAAATCCTAAGATGTTATATTTTAAATTTCTAAGACAATGTTGCTACTGTGTTCCTGATTGTATAAAAATATAACCACTGTTATTGCAATGTCTTCCACGCTCCACTACATACCCAAGCCTTATGGAATACTAGGACCTCTTTGCTCTCGTCTAAACAGTAAATACTGTGCCTCACTTTGGGTAATGGGCCATTTGTTTGTCAGATGATGATAGGGTATATGTGAAAAACATCCCCAAAGTGAATATATTATCCGGCCCAATGATTAATGGCTATTATCTGCCGTAAAAGAAATGCCATTCTTTCCACTTGGTCCTTAGCTCATTAAGTTTTGGGGTCCCAATAGCACTGCATCTGCCTGCCATTCACCCTTCTGCTTGGTCACCCTCAGTGGTCTGGTTGGGTGGCCATTATTTCACAATTCCCAAATTTAGTGCTTGAGACCTTGTTAATGGAGATGGAACAGGAAGAGACAGCCCAAAGATCCGACTGAAGCCCACTGGATTTCTAGCTTGCTTGACCCACTTTTGACCCTAAAGTGTTATTGGAACCTTCTAAATGGACTTTTTAAAAAAAGGTTGAATCACCACTCAGAAAATAGATTCACTTGTTCCAGAATGATTTAATGATAAGCAAGGGCATGAAGACACATCTAAATTATCTTTCTTCTGGGTAAAGTGAACAATGGGATCAATTCCTTTGATTTCCATTTTTCCCCCACAGGGTAAAAAACATCACCTCTGCCACAGGAGACTTCTGAAATATATCATACTGTTGAATTTTCAGTATGCTTACTAGTTGTAACCCATTGCAGTTTAACCTATTTTCTTTAACATACAGCAGTAGCATACAAACAGTTAAAAGGAGTGTGAACATGGGGTGTAGACATAACATTTTTGTTTTTCCAGATTATGAAATAGACAATTGCACTCAGAATTCAAAAGCAGACTTCACTTGAAGTGAAGTAAAATCCAAAAAGTCCATATTATATGGCTTTAGTTAACAGGGAAAGGTTGAACATGATTTTTTTCTTGTTAAATTGTTACTACAATTGTCTTTTTTAAAATACAAAAATACTCACTAAAAGAATCCACGGGAAAATCAGTGATATTTCTGTGCCCAGCTAAAGACGATATTTGGCATGATCAGGATGCAATAGTTAGAAACCTGCCCAAGTATCTGTGTAAATTGAAAAGGAGTTTAAGAAGGGAACACACTTCGGTTTAGAGGGGAAGAGAGACAAAGAATGTTTTCAGAAGACATGTTTAAAATAAACTACTTAGTTGAAAATTACTGTGCCACTCCATGAGTTTTTATTGATAGGAGGGATATGTTTAAGACACACTGACACAAAAAATAAATCAGTGCTGACTTCGGTTATTAAGTGCTAAAAGTAGCATTCACTGATAGAAAAAAAAAATTGAGGGTGGGTTTCCTGCTTCTAAATGATAAATATGTATGGAAAAAAAAGTGTCACCATGGAAACCAAAGTCTTTCCAGAGTTTTTCAGGCAGGCAAGTGTTATAATAGAAACTTGCAACATTGTGAAAACAAATAGCTGGAGACTAAAAGGGGAGACTGTGATTCATTTGGGCCCATTTTGTACTTAAAGTGGCACTATTCTTTTTGACATTCTCATTCTCAGCTGCAGCTCACAACATGGTGTTTGGATTTTTTTCTTAAATAGGGAGCAATTTAAAAAGTTGCAATAGGAAGGGGAAATCTTAAGATTTTAATAAATATCATAAAAGACTTTTGACAGAAATCAAGGTTGGTTTTTTTTATGTCCTATGACTTGCATTGTATCATTCCAGTTTTACCTTAATTTATTGAGGACGACTGTTGAGCTACCTTGAAGTTCTTTACATGAAAAGGAAGAAATCTTTAAAATAAATCAAGTTTTTAAAAATATAAAAGCTTAAGAGCTGGATTCTAAAATGACTGAAAGGCATCCATATGTTGTATGTTGCCCTCCCAAATAGCAGGGCTGACTGACATCTCAGCAAAAGATTTGAA
This sequence comes from Stegonotus admiraltiensis, assembly GCA_032468215.1. NCBI lineage: Eukaryota > Metazoa > Chordata > Lepidosauria > Squamata > Colubridae > Stegonotus > Stegonotus admiraltiensis. The sequence goes on along the minus strand of JANHZT010002550.1, from coordinate 173,331 downwards.
TTCAGTGTGAAGTAATAAAGAGGAAGATCTGGCTGAAGAAGGGGACACCAACAGTGAAGATCTTAATAAAAACAAGGCCTTCTGCAATCCCAGTGCCTATCCTCCTTTACCTTTTATTTCCCTTTCAACTAGTATTGAAAGACACAGGACAAACCTGCATTAGAACAGGCACAGTTTGTCAGCTATGCTGTCCATGGCTTCAGTCTGAATTTCTATATGCTGGCTATGAGACTGGGCTGGCATTCATTCAAATGATGGCCACTGCAAGACCCAATTGACAATCCTTCTGCTTGTCCTTCCCATCCATTCAGGGAAGCCAAGTTTAGTGATTATCTACTCCTACTTACCTTTTCCTTTGTGAAGTCACTGATAGTCTATGAGCTTGTTATCTTCTTGCATATATTTCATTACCCAACTAGGTAACATTTTCAGTGCATTCAGTGATTATTCCTTTCTCACTGGTCCTTATGCTTTTACTTCGCTTTTATACATGCCTTCCCATATTATATATTTTGACACTAACCTTTCTTTTCTCTTGGGTTCACCATTGCTTTGATGCTACAAATAGTCATAACAATAGGAAAAGGGCAGAGATTTCATGGAAATTTTGCAGCAAGGTTGAACAATTTAGCTTCATAGAAACAAAGAAGGAATCTTCTTACATTATAACTTAAAGAAGTTAAATATAAAGAAAGGAAAGGGGAAATTTGCAGTATTATGAGCAGGGGGTGGAAAAATGTGGTTCACATAAGCCATTAGTATGCTCCTTGGAAAATGTAAAGTTTGTATGAAGCATGAGCTTCTAGCTTGGAAGAATAGGTCCTTGATTTATCAGCCATCCTTGGATCTATTGCAAAATTATAAAATATTGACAACATATTAGCCTAGCAGCACAGGATGAAATGCCTGAACAGAGCAGTGATCAACCCTGCTGGAAAAGGAGTGCCTGTAGCTGTAACTGGGATTGCTACTAGAAGAGAAGTGCTGGATACAAACCATTTTGAAAGAGTTAAGATAGCTCAAGTTGAACAAGAACTGTTTTGAACTGAAGCTGGGAGACACCAGGGAGTCGTGGGAAGACAAATTATCTGCTTTTTCATTCTGGAAGCAGTGTCTGGCCTGTATTGGCAATTGGCCAAGTATAGATCTGCTTGTAGTTAATGAAATATGTTGAGAAAGCAGCACTAACAAACACGAAACAGTTAAAAACTGATTTAAAAAAACCTACCACCTACATGCCACAACAGTAATGAACTCTGCATGACTTCCTCTCTTCTATCCATCCATAAAATTACAGCAATATTTGCAAAAATTAGTTGTACCTCTATATCAGGAATGCTAATAATAATCCTGTAAAGGGATTTTATATATCTATTTATTTATTTAGCAAATTTATAATCACAAAAAGTTACTCTGGCATTTTACAAGCAAAATTATGATTAAAGTCTTATCACAATATAAAAACCATCAGAGATAAATAATATTTTTTTAAAAAAATCATAGTTTGTGAACTTGTTTTTAGAAACTGTTTCTGGGAAGTTAAAAGCCCAGTTTGCATCACCTTTACCTACATAGCAGGAAGTCCTTGCATTATCCTAGATCTACACAAAGACAAAATTTGCTGGCATTGGAAAAATAAAATACCGTGGCATGGAGGACAGACTTCATTTTTCTTGAGCTCTTGAAAAATTGTGCTAATCTTGCTAGAACATGATCATTGCTTTTGTATTTCTAGGAGTGAGATGTTTGGGCATTAGTACCACCTACCTGTGAGTCACATAAAGAATACCTACTACAGGGAACATCGCAAAGAAGATTGCCACCTTTTGCCTAACTCAGCCTTTGTGCCTTTAGCAGATTGTGGGTGAGGGCATATTCAAATCCATCAGAATTTAGAAATAGTGGGCACATAGAATTCTCCTTTACATTTACAATTATATTTGAAGTTGGTATTTTATGTTGACAGAGATAATCTAGAGGTGCATATATAAAATGCCCTAACTGAGAAAATTCATTCAGTGTTGATGGGAGAGCTGAGGAGGAGGTGGAGAGGGGAAGATATGCAAGTAAAAAAATCACTTGTGATGTGTGGAGAATTTATATCCAGAACAAAGACATTACTTCATTGCAATACTATTTTTGTGTTTTGCTTTGGCTTTTCAGAAATTTTCCAGGAATGCAGATGTAACTTGTAAACAAGGTTGGCTTGGTTTACCTTTCTACTTGCCAACAGTTTACATATTGTTTTGATTAGACAGCCAAACATAATATCAAAAACATGCAGGCAGATTTCAATTCTTGATGACAGCTTGTGAATGATTTAACAGCCTTGGCTGCTAAAGGCAATTGTTCTTTAATATTTCTATGTATTTATGCCAAAATATATTTATAAGCAAAGCATATATGGGCTTACGTTATTGTAACACTACTGCAAAAGCCATTTTAGAAGGTTTATGGCAGTAAAAATGCACAAGATTTCAAAAGTAGCATTGAAAGAGCAATATTCTAAACTACCAAAAAAAAAAAAAAAGGCACAGAAGGGAAAATCGGCCGTGAAAAAAAAAATGTTAATTTTTTCGTCGAAGCCCAATTTGGTCATGGTCAGAAGCATTCATGACCAGAGGTTCTACTGTATCTGCTGGCACCACTAACATAGGGTGATTGCAACAGTTTTCATGCAACAGTCCTAGGGATCTGCCCAATAACATTCTGTCCAATGTTGTTTTATATTTTCTCCCCCACTCTCTCCCCTTGATCTATTCCCTGACTTCAATATGCTGAGCACTCAAGGTAGCTGTCCAATTGTAAAAAGAGTCAATGAATTCTAGTGAGGATATGGCAAAGTAGACATTTATTGTCATTGTACATGGTACTGTAAGAAGTTAGCACCCACCCCTCTCCTAGAAGAATGAAATATTTTAGGTAATATTAAAAAGGCAGAATATATTTCCCTGGATGAGAAATGGAGAAACTTGTTTTAAAGACAAAGCAGCTCCCACCTTCCTGCCTCTCCTCCCCACTCCTTTGTCAATGGGCCAGAAGCAGAAACCCAATT
>JANHZT010002550.1:154652-165804 GCA_032468215.1 Stegonotus admiraltiensis | reverse complement strand
AGTTCTTTTTAAAAGCATTCCCTAATAACTTTCTGAGTGGAAATGTGTCTTTGAGATATAGATAGTGGACAAGAATATTCAAAGAGAACTGGTTTGGTGATGTCACATCGTTACCACTACCAGCTCGGCCAAACCGGGCCAAACCAGGAGCAACCCACCACTGACTTATTCCCATAAGCACTGTTCATCCCCTTTTCTTGGTAGGACCATTGAAGACATTTTTCTGTCTGAAAAACCAAGTAGCTTCATTGTTGAATGTTACTACCACTCTGGCAAGAACACACTTGCTCCATACAAACATTTGAAGACTCCTTTATAGAGCACAATGAATATTGTTAGAGAGTGAAAACCTTGGCCCAATATTTTACTCCTCTCCTCTCCTTCCAATGTTATCTAAAGTACCTTTGCCTTGTGTCCATTCTCTATTCCCAACTGCCTTTAGACGCAAATCATATAAGTATCAGTACACCCAATATCAACCTTATCTCAATCAGGAATGATCAGCTATATACAGGCTCACTATATCTGCCAGATAATGATTCAGGGACCAGAAAATTTATTTCCTATCAAGGATCGGCTTTTTAAAGAAACCCAACTCTTTCCCAATAAGGAAATCAAGTTACAGAACACATATGCTTAGAAAATATGGAGTATTTCATAATAACACCAAAGAATTGAAATGTGAAATATTTCTTGTTATACCTTGAAAGAATATTTAAATATTTAAAAGTCAAATGGTGAGCAAATACTGTTTAATTACATGAAGGCTAATACTAGAACAATATCAAACAAATTGATATGGAAATTGTCTTTGCATTCAGGGCCATCTTTGAAGAAACTAAACACAAGCTTTGTTGGCCAATAGGTTTTACATTGTACTGATTTATAACATACTTACTAGAACAAGGGCTAAGCTTCTTTAGTTCTGCTTTAGATATTTGCCTGCATTCAGGTGCTGAGTTTAGGGAAGCCCTCAAAAAGAATAAGGTTTAGTTTGAGGAATCAAGGCATTTGCAATTGAGGGAAAGCAGACATTCCTTTTTCTTCTTTCTTCTTTTAACTAATATTAGAAGAAATACTCCCTGAAGCAGGGCATCCAAGTCATTGCATCGATCCTTCTCAGAGGGCCTCAGACATGGAACAGTGGCAACCTCAACTGCTGAAACAATCACTCAGCCAAAAGCACAACAAAAGTCAGTGTTTTAGAAAGGATTAACAAGAAAAGCTTGGGTTTTTTTTAATGTTGTGGTTTTAAAAACCACAATTTCAAACTGTTTTTAGAGTTATTGATGGAAGATCAAATGGTGGCCCATTCCTCATATAGGAACTAAAATAGCAATGCCCACTGAAAATGTGGCTGGAAATTAAGTACCAGTTTCAAGGAGTGCTGGGAAGGGGCTTAAGGAAGAAGAGAGTTGGTGCAACCATGCAATCAATGCAACATGGCCTTCAAGGGTGCAATCTTGACTTTTTTTGACATACTTCCCCGACTTTCAGACATGTTTGCCAATATGCTTTTTTTTTTTCATTGAGAAGCAAGATGAGATGCTCTGCCTGGACAAAGGGGCTAATTTGGCCAGAGAAAAGTCTAGGCTGGAGGGGCTGCTGAGAACACTAGCCTGGCCAGCTGAATCATATTTATACCACAGAGAGTGATTGGGCTCTTTTGAATGTGTGCTGTTTTAGATGTGCTTAATGAAGCCAAAATGCCAAAGACAAATATCAGAGCAAGCATTTCAGATAATTTGAGATCGAATGGGGGTAGAGGAGCTGAGTTTCCATTCACAAGTCTGCTACTGCCTTTTTCATCCTAAGGAAATCTTAGCAGAAGGATGAGATGATGGTAGCTGGTGAACTATGGGGATGAAAAAATATTGTTTAGTCTGGGGTAAACATCCATGATCATTAGCTTCTCATTTTTCAATCATTTTGTTGAGCTGTTTTTCATACAGCTGTGCAGTTTATTGGAGGTTTGTATCTGACAGTGATGAGCGGGGAAGCTATTGTAGGCATTCATACATAAAAATAGTTGTTCCTTGACGAAGTTTTGTGTACATGCAAATTTCTTTAATTCTGAAGCATCAAACCCACATGTGGTTCCAACAGGAAAAAAAATTCTTTAGCTCAGGCTAGAACTATGGAATCCTTGGAGTTCTCAGAGTTTGGTTCTTTTCTTGTAAACGTTTCATTACCCAACTAGATAATATCAGTCAAGTGAGTGTGGTGTTTGCTCTCTGTTTATATACAATAGCTATCCTGCCAGTGCTGGAGGGGGTGTAGTTTTATCCTTGTTAGATCCTTGATTAGGATATTGTGTTCTTTAAGGCCATCTCTGCTCTCACAGTCATAACACATTTTAGAAGAAAGTTTCTCTCTCTCTATTTTCCCCTTCTTATATTTTTGCTCAGTGCTTGTTCATTCTGTTATTATTCCTCTTGTTCTGCTTTAAGTAAAATGTCCTTGCAACATACATCTTGTGGCTACAATAGTAAATGTATGTCATTCAACATACAACTGATTAAAAATATTCTAATGTATAAACAATCTAAGTCAATTTTCCATATATATTTTAGTTGTCCCTTTATTAAAAGTATTTTATATTGTTTCTCATAGAAAATAATCTTCAAATGGTTTACAAATCAAATACAAACATTGAAAGCATTCAGATTCTTTTTCAGATGAAAGGGACTGAAATGGCTATAGAACTTAAAATGTTTTGTGTTTAAAAGGTATCCAAAGCTTATAAATTGAATAAAATAAAAATAATAAATAAATAATATAAACCTTGGCACGAAAGAAGAGATCTACAAGACAGGTGCTATTAGGAGAAAGTGATGTGTACCACCACAGCTGAGATAGTAGGACCTTCCTGGAAGACTTAATTGGAGGCATTTTATATCCCATAATTAGTTGTATCACTAGAAATATTCTATTTGAATCCTGAGTTGGCAATTTGGGAAATAGTTTAATACAATTCAGATTGATCTGGAAGCCCTTTAACTCAACTTGGGCCTGATTCTGAATCTTATTGTATAAACATGAAACTCTTGACTAAAAAATAAAATCAACAAGTGTTATAACTTTCTATGTAGCATATTTTCACACTTGGGAGTTCTTGTTCTAGCTAACTTTACTTTTTTAATACAAGAAAAAACTTTTTTCTTGGCATATGAAAACAGTTAGTAAACTTGTCCCTTAGCTAGGATCAAACTAGCTAAATTCCAGATTAATAAATTACTGTACATTTACATTACAACCCCAAAAAGGATGTGCATTTTCCAAAGTGAGAATGTTATAAAGTGTCACAGACTGTAGAAGAAACCTTAGATAAAAAGCCAGCAATATTTCAGAAGATTAGGAACAATTATTTTTAAATCTGGAAGAGGGAAGTGAGTCCCTTTCCTCTCCTTTGAGTTTGTTTTAATAGGATATTATATAAAAATGACATATATCATAAAAATGACTCTAGGCAAAACACTTGCGTATTTCAGAAGGATAGCTGCAGGGGCTTGGAAATGGTGATGAATGAAATACTGCTTACAGCTTTTTTTTGTTTTCTGCTCAATTAGCACCAACATCTAGGGAACTATAATGACAGTTGAAGTAGTGAATAGGGAGCAGAAGTAGAAGCAGGCAGACTTGCATTTTCCAAGCAATCTTTCATTACTTACAGCTGAGTCCCACAGATCCTCCCTTTCCATCTTTGCTTCTAAGAGAGACTAAAAAAAAGTATTGAAGTCTAGAGCGCTCCTCTAGTAGACTGTTTTGGCAACTTTAAACGTCATCTCTCATTCTGGCAGGGGAACTCTAGGAATTTATGTCCACACACTTTAAAGTTGCCAAGTTCAAGGTAACACTGCTCTAGTATGTTACTTCAACATTTCTATCACAAAACACAGTATATATAGAAGCCAAAGATGTTAGCTACAATCTTTCCCTCTCTCCTTTTTCCTTATTTATATTGAACATTTGGGAAAGGAGTTATCAATTTTTGCTAAGGGACTGACCCTGTCACCATGTTCGTATGAGTCTCTGAATCAATAATGAAATTCAATACATCTGCTTCAGCTTTGATATGATTCCAAGAAAGCCTACTTAAATTTTGATATATTCCAAGACTGTGATTTTATTTTCAAATTCATTTAAATCTAAAACACAGTGCTTCCTACTCCAGGTTGCTCACTTCCAGTAATAGGATGGCAGTAATGTCAGGACATAGAATAGGTATGGGAACACAATACAGAATATAGATCTGCTACTGTGGGGCAGCTGCTTGCATTATTTATAGCATTTCTTTTCCTTGATGACAAATTATTTCTTTTTGCAATAATTTTGACGATCATTCTAGAGATCACAAAGAGGCAATATTTTTATTGTCAATTTCTGTTATAGTCCGCTTGGACAGTTGTTCTTGTTTTGCATTAATTATATACATCTATAGCTCAATACTTAGTGGAATGCTTGACACTTTTCAGCTGACAAGATTTTCATAGTCATTATCTCTACAAGGAATGAAGAACAACATTCTCATACCACTCATCTAGTAAGACTTTGCAATTTTTGACCATTCCACTATTGTGCAAATTATTTGGTTGTTGCTTCTTTATTCAAGGTCAAATATTATTTGACTTTAATTGTTAAATGATGAGTGCTATTAAAAACCAGTCCAATGTATCCCAAACTATTGGTCTATCTTCTGAATGAAGATATCAATAGTTAAAGTTACTGGGACTTCCAACACCATCTTCTACAAATCACATACATCAGCATAATGAAGTGCATGGTGATATTTCATGAAGATTACATATTTGCATCCTGATGTCAGAGATAAATATGTTAAGTTTCAGCATATACATGAGATTGGGACACACATATTGTCATTTACCACCCTTACACTTCCTTATCAACACTTAAGGTGAGCTTCTGATTTTTACAATGAACTCATGTTCTTTCAGTACCAGAGTAACTCTGTTTCATTTACTCAATCATTTAAAATCTATCTATATTTATTCTCCATGTTTATTCAGTTGCTGCTCTCTCTTTAGACATTATTCTTGCTGTAGTCTCATATGCTTCTAATTTTGTTGGAAAAAAATATTTCAAACCTGAATAATCGTGCTGTCTTCTCTATCACAAAGATGCCTCACTTTGAAATGTGACACAATGAGGCTGCCTTGTATATTGTTGTTGTCAAGCTTTTGTCAATATTAGAATTGAGTATCTTAAGATAACCAGGAAAGGAAGATGGGAATGGAAACATTAAATCTCTCTTTAATATTAATTAAAAACACAGAGGACTTTTTTCTTGGATGTATTATATTCTACCTCAAGGGAAAAATATGACATAAAACACTATGTTTGTTTAGATGAGAGAGATAAATGAAAGACTATGAGAGCAACATAGGAGAAATAAAGATATGATAAGTATGTGCTGTAAAAGAAATATTTCTTACCACAGCAGGTCTTGTGAATTCTATCAGCTAATGCTGTCACCTTAAAGGTTTATGAGGCAAGTTAATCCAGAATGAGTTTCTGAGGATGCTATTTCTTGACTTTTGGGGGTTATTAATAATCATTACTTTTTAAGTGACAGAAAATTGAAGATCCTCAATTCATTGTTAGTGCTTTTTCACTTGAACTGACCTTCTCATATATTTGCACACTGCAAGGAAAATCTATTTATTATACAATAGGTTAATGTTAATTATGCTTGGATTCTAACTGAAAAGATTATTTTGTAACAGCAGTGAAATAAAGTAGTTTGTAAACATTTATTAGTATGTACAATGTATGTCAGTAAAGTCAATGTTGATCAGTTATTTATGTACTGTCGTTTTGAAAAATAATTGTATGCATTTGAACCACTTTTCAACAGAATAACATTTTTCTCTATTATTTTATAGATCTTACAATTTAATGATGCCATTTTGGGCTTCTTCAATAGAGACAAGTTGAGGTAAAATAAGAAATGAGAACTTTTTGAAAAAGCCTATAAAAACTATGCATGCAGGGCACATCTAATATTTTACTCTAAGGGATATAATATCATAACATATGATAAGCAAGACAGAAGTGCAGGAGAAGAGACATTTTTGTCTTTTGACATCTTTGTCAGCTCCAGAACTAGAAGAGATGAATTGCCAAGAGGATAGGACTTCTGCAGGCAGTGAATTAATAGTCTATTCCTATCATGGTTTCTTTTTGGCCTTTTGGATAGTCCAAGTGTTTATATATTGAACAGATGTGGCCCTAAAGGTGCTGGTTGCTAGCAGGAGATTTCAGGGATTCCCGTGTCTTATTTAGTCTTGGGATAAATGTGCAAATGTGTCTTAACTTTTCTGTCACAAGGCACATTTGTATCACATCTACAGTAAATGATAAAATGAATTTGAACATGTTCAGATTAAGGGTAAAATGTTTGACAAAACAATTTAAAACAGCCTTCACATGCTAGATATGTCTTAAGCTAATCATAAAATTCATATAAGGATTTCACATCAGAATGTTTCAGAAAACAGATTCAGCTAGAATCCAGCCATAGTCAGCTATATTTCTATGGGCCCAATTCAGTTTGCTTTTTTTTTTAATGACCCTGTAATCCCTTGCATCAGGATGGAGTCATACTGACTGAATGGAGCTGAGCATTTACAGGCCAGATGCCATTCCAGACACCTACGTGCATCTCGCAGCAGATATTTTCACTTTGTACCCAGAGAGAAAAATATCTGCCACTACCTAGGATCAAACTCTCAGCCTTCTGATTGTGAGGTGAGAGCTCACCACACTGCTCCCCAATCGTTTATTGCAATTCATTGCAATAAATGAATGAAAATAGCTATGTTTCAGTAATGTACCAGTTAAAAAGGATATCAAAACAATAAAATAGCAAAGCAATGGCATACCTGGTATATTTGACATCCAGAGCAGATAAAACCTTTTAAAACCTTCTTCCTCATATGACAAATTTATTTTCAGTAATAATCTTGAAACCAGCAATAATGATGGTCAGGAAATAAATTCAGGCAATGTTTTTTTCCTTTTCTCAAACAATAATCATGCCAGTAAAATAAATAAATAAAAGGTAAACTGTATAGCATTAAAAAAAATTGAATGTTTATCCTGCCCTTACTGCTGCCAGTAAACCAATACCTCCAAATAAGAATACCACTGCCATCTGGTCTTCTAGAGCTGCTGTCTGTTTTCCCACAGCAGATTCCACTTGTCAAATTGTATTAAAATGTCTCTGAAGTGCCATCAGATCCAATTCTACTACTGCAATATGCCATTGAATACCAAATACCCAATCGGCATGCCAGCAACAGTGACTCACTCATTACCTGTCTGTTGGATAGCATCTTCAGCATCATTTGATAGGTAAGAGATTTTGTCCCCAGGTCATTAAAAGGCTCTCAAAACATCACTTCTAGAGTTACAGACAATACACACCCAGATGCCTACACCTGAAAGCTGACCACTTCTACTGCCCCATCCTTGGTAGACCATTGCATCAATGGCAGGCCATTAAAAAGATGAAACAATAAGCTCAGTTTTCACTGAAGGCCTTCCAATCCCAATTGTATTCAAATGGCAATCAAAGAATAATAAAAGGAGGCTGGACCACATCCACAACTGATTGTTGCATGTTTGTTTGTTTGTTTGTTTGTTTGTTTGTTTGTTTATTTATTTATTTATTGGTTCGATTTTATATGCTGCCCTTCTCCAGAGACTCAGGGTGGCTTACAATGCGTTAAGCAATATCTTGATGTAAGCTTGGGGCATTTTTATACAGGCAATACACAGCTTTGAAAGGGATGTAGTGCATGGTGTGATCTACTATCATCACTGTGACAAAAATACCAAATTTTCCAGATGCCAAATCTTCTAGATTCCCCTTATTCATATTTCAAAAGATAGTGTAATAAACGCTTATATTGCTGATTTAGTTGAATGGGAAGGAAATTTCAAGAAGAAATAGCACTTTGGATTTCTTTGGTTTAAATCATGCCAGCAGAGCTTATAGCTCTAATGTAAAGCTTCTAGTAGATGGTGCTAATTCTACCATGACACATACAAGGTTTCTTTACACAAAAATGGACCATTGCTCATCAAATACTATGCATTTTGAGTAACAAATATCGAATTCTCACAGAAAACCTACAGGCTTTACTCCTAAAAAGATCCCATTCTACCATTCAGCTATTACTTTTCCCTAGTTGTATTACTTACCTGTGGGATGGAGAAAAAAGGGGTTCACCATAATTTTTAGGTGGCTCCACTAATTTTAAGATCCAAAATATACAGAAGAATATAAAATACTTTTGCCTACAAAAATTTTATGTGAAGTCTCCTTTACTTCCTCTTTTAACAGAACAACAGAGTTGGAAGGGACATGGAGGTCTTCTGGCTCAACCCCTTGTTCAAGCAGGAAATCCTATACCATTTCAGACAAATGGTTGTCCACTTCCTTCTTAAAACCTCCAGTGTTGGAGCACCCACAACTTCCCACCCACAACTTCTACAGGCAAATCATTCCACTGATTATTTGTTCTGTTAGGAAATTTCTCCTTCATTCTACGTTGCTTCTCTTCTTGATTAGTTTCCATCCATTGCTTTTTGTCCTGCCTTCAGGTGATTGGAGAATAGGTTGAGCCCTTCTTCCTTATGGCAGCCCCTTAGATATTAGAACACTGCTATCATATCACACCTAGTTCCTAGTTTTATCGTTTGGGTATCAAGGGATTTTTTAATATTTTATATAAAGTACAACTCAAAAATTTGGGCAAACATGTATACACAATAGAATCTCAATTTGAGGGAAGAGATATCTAATAAATTTGAATGTTCCTTAAATCTGAATTCATGTATTTGACAGATTTAACTTCATTTGTACAAAGTAATTTGTATAGTTATACAATTGATCAATATGCAAATCACAATGTCACAAATTATAGAATTATTCAAATGTACATCTAATGACATCAGTTATTTGGACTGCTTTGGAATCAGTGGAATTTATCTATTATTTGCAAGTAAAGTCTGAATTAACTATTGCTTGCTGTATTTCAAATTCTGTCAATGTTTTGTTTTACTATGTTAAAAGGGGGAAAAAGATCCAAAACCATATATATGAGGTAACAGTATGACCAAAAAGGCATTTTTCAATTTGAAAATGGTAAATGCTGGGAAATCTATGCAAGAATGATATATCAGTTCAGTATGTACAGAAACAAAAAATCAGAAGAGATAATCCATTTTAAATTCTTGGAGCTTGAGAAGAGATAGCATTCCACTTGTTGTACATAACTGTTTAGCAGGATTCACAGCAATTCTGCTGCAGGATCCTAAGACTGCTTCCTAATTTTACAAAAACAGTTCAAATCCTCTCCCTTCTCTTCACAACAGTAGCTCTTAAATATCTTTAAAACAGTCAAAAACTATTTTATCAGCTTCTCATTAATGCATTTTGATCCTTGCTTAGTTACAGTCTTCAGTCATTTTAGTATATGGAGAAGTAATCTCTAAGTCTGCCATTCCCTTTTTTGCATTACAAATCATTTGTAGTTTTATAACTGTCATTTCCAAGGACATCTGGAAAAGATAGATTTATGAAAGGTTATCGTGCATTCTAAAGAGCTAGGAATTAGCATGACTTTGTGAAGGTTTTTGGAAATTGAGCAGGAGCTATAACCAGCAATAAGCTGTTTTCTGCTCTAGTTAAGTATCTTTATTTAAATATTAAGGGAAAGGTATGACCCTTGGCCTCAGAGATCACTGTGCTACAGCAATAGTGCAATCTGTTAACTGTCAATGAAGTACCATGCACTTGGATCTCTCAAGATACCTATTTGTGGACAGTGCTATAATGCTCCTTCCATTAGGCATCCCCAAGGCAAATAACCTTGGCTTTAACAGAGTCAATTTAAAATTCCTTAGAGTAAAATTAAGAGAATATCTGAGTTTTGTGAGTTTAAAATAGAATGCCCGCATTAGTGTCATTCCATAAATTGTATCTAGGTATCATCTCAATGGAAGGAATTCACATATGCCTACAGGTAAATATTAAATGAAAGAGACATCAAAAAGCCATTGGGATGTTTTCAGTTTCCATATCAGAATGACTCATTTTCACTGATATACATCTTATTTATTTTACTGTAAGGAAATATGACACCACTAAAATTAAACCTGGCAAAACAGAGAAGAGAGGAGAAAAAGTCAATAAGAGTATTTGTGAGAAAAACTCTAGTAATGCATAAGTGAAAACTTGTTTAGAAAAGTCACTAATTACATTTTTTTCAGTAGAATTGATATTAAGATACCATCAAAAATAGCTTTCGGATAAATTTTGGATTTAGAATTCAGATGATGACATTTTCCCAGTCTCGTTTTCATGTTCAAAAACATGTATTGTAGTATGTTTTTCAAGAGTAAAATGTATGTTATTAACCGGATCTGTTAATGAATCATAATTAGAAAAAATATTGTCTCTATTCAATTGTCTATATGGTATAATTGTGAGATGCCAAAAAACACTATTTCATGGTTCTCCATCCACATTCTGAATCAGAAATAACTTTGATAATTGTTAAAATTATGTCCTTTTACTTGCAAAATGTCTTAGTCTCTAGAGCTGCAATCCTATTAGGTAAGAATCTTTGGGAAAAGTTCAGCTGTCCCCTAATTTGCACAGTAAATAGGAGAGAATCCATCTTGACTTTTTTACTTAAGGCTGCAAATTGTCTGACAATGTGTCCACATATGTATGGGCCCTGATCTATAGTTGTCAAAAGTTGAGCAGCACAATTAAGTCATGAATAGTTATAGCTTCAATAGCATGGGTTAGATAATAGGCTTGTAACACTAAAACTGGTAAAAATGGGGCCATGCACACAATTCTAGCCCTTCTGTCTGGGTTCTGGAAAAAATACCCGTTCTTTAGACAATTTAAATCCTTTTTATTAAGGCCATGGATTCTGTGTAGATCCATATTCAACCTCAAGCAAATGTTGACTACAGATTTCCTTCAAACTACAGTTCTCCATTTTCAAGCTTTATTTACTATCAACGTTTTTGCTTTTTTTTTTTTTTTGGCTTTGATTTATATGCCGCCCTTCTCCGGAGACTCAGGGCGGCTTACAATGTGTTAAGCAAT
>JANHZT010002550.1:124254-134832 GCA_032468215.1 Stegonotus admiraltiensis | reverse complement strand
TCCCCGACTGCTTGAGGCCATATAATCCCTTTTGGAGCAACCATGTGTTTCCCCCCTCCTGCTGGTAACCAGGAGGGCCCCTCACGTAGATCTGCCGCTCGAAGTTGGCGTGGAGGTAGGCCGTCTGGATGTCAAATTGGAAGACTTCCTTTCCCAGAGCAGCTGCAGTTACGAGGGCGGCCTTGACGCTTTCTGCTCGGACAGTCGGAGAATAGGTCTCTATGTAGTCCTCCATGTAGCGTTGGGCAAACCCCTGAGCTACCAAGCAGGCCTTGTACAGGTAGCGGCCATTGGCAAGTGGTTTGGCCTTGAAAACCCACCTTGTGCCAATGACCTTCTTCTCCTTTGATGGTTGCTGGGGGGTGAAGACCTTGAGCTTTCTCAGGTTCTCCATCTCCTGTTCCATCGTGAGCTGCCACTTCTCCTGTTCTTCGATGGGCGGCTCCTGGATGTCAGAGAAAGTCTTTGGGGTGACCACGACGCTGTTGACGGATGCGGCGTGCCCAATGTCAATTCTCTTTGGTGGGACCCCCTTGTTGGACCGCCCTTGCCCCTTTGCTCACGTCTGGTGGCCTTTTGGGAAACTGCCATGGCTTGCACAAAACACCTAACAGAATGGTATTAAACCCTGACTTCTATTTCCTTCCAGGATGTGATTCTTTCCTGAGGAGGGTAAGCCTGTCAGTTTTGGAGGCCATTTTTTCTGACTGCCACATATTTTAGCCTGGGAGGGTTTTTTTTAGTTGGAGCGGTGGAAGAATAGCCATAACAACATTCCTTGCTCTGGGAGTTCGCTGTACCTGGATGGAAGTGATTGGGGATTGTCTCCAGTTGAGCCTGAAGGATTGATTGGACCAGGTGATGAACTTGTGGGTGTGGAGCAGGGTTGTGAACTTTCAACTGGGTGGGGGAAACCTGGAAGCTTTCAGATTCAGGTTTTCCCAGATGTGCCAACATGACATCTCTAATAATGTGGAAGCAGTCCTGACCTCTGAACAAACCCAGCATCAACCATGATATCTCTTTCTGGCAACTGGCTGGCAGTTCTATACACAATAATAGGCAGGAAACCTAGAATTGGAATCCTCATCCAATAAAATACTTATATATGGAAGATTGTGCTGCTTTTTAGAGGAGATATATTAGGAAAAGTCATGCAAATGCTGCATAGCTTTTTTGTAATTATTCTATTCAAAATGTAAATCTGGGAATAACAAAATGAGCAAGAAATGACTTTACTTTAAAAGCAAAGGGAAATTTGTTTACGCATATCTTTCAAATCCTTCCATTATCAATGAGCAATGAACATAACAAATTAGCAGTACAACATATATCCTAAAGAGATGTCAGAAATTGAGGAGAGTGGAGTTTAAGTATGGGATGATTAATTAGCAGAGAGCATGCAGAAAGGTAATTTAATTGTTAAAATGCAAGTAACTGGAATTTTTTTTAAAGGGTAGTTTACGTAAATATTGTTAGCTTGATTCATACAGAACATGTAAGAGTACAAAGTGCACTGGGGTGAGAAGTAGTATCTGTTAGAAGGAAGACAGGAAACTATGTTTCAAAGTGAGAAGAGTTTACCTTGTGCATGGTAAGTAGGGGGTACAGAGCTCTCCATTTTTAAGGCTTAAGAAAAGGGCATGCAGCTGTAAGAACTTTTATACAGACTCCTAACAACGTTACTAAGTTTTCAGTGGAAGAATGCTCATGAGAACAATGCTATGTAGTGCACTTCCATAGGCATTCTCATCACTAAAAGTCATGTGGGGACCTCTGGCCACCTTCAACTTGGTGCCCTCCAGGTGCACTAAAGTTATTTTTAGAGTTTGCAGCAATCCAACCAGCACACAAGTAAATAATTCAGCAGGATTCATTTATATAAGAAACTTCTTTATATACCATGTAGCAGAAGCCAGAACCAGAACTCAGAATCCAAAAGTACAGAATCAATAATCACAGAAGCACTCATATATATATATATACAGATCAGTGAACCTAAGCCACACCCAGGCTCTGAGCCATCTGGGTCACCAAGCGGTACCCATTGGCTGACCGGTTACCATGTCTATTCCAATTCATGAACCCTTATATACTGACAGTTATAGTTTCCAGGATTCCCGGTCAACAAAAGCAATCATTCTCAACATTATATCACAATATATCTAGATGAAGATTGAGGAAAGTTAAACAAAGATAGTCATGTTCCACCATGAAATCTTTCAAATACTGCACTACCAAAAAAGCCTCAGTGCTCAATGTGAATTATTCTATGAATGCATGTGAAGAAGTAGAAAAATATTTTTCAGATGGCAGCGCGTGGTAAAATGGGAATGTATGTGCTTTCCCTTCTTTCTCCCCATTTACTGATTACACATATGAAACATAAACAATGCAATGAAAAAGAGACAAGGTTTTAACTTTGAGAATTAGAACTAATAGTATAGATATGTACACTACTAGTATATAAAATACCAAACATGGCATTTCAATAACCCAAAACTGCACTGCCAGCAAATTTCTGCCATCCTTCACATTGTTTTACATGACAATTCAATTCTGGGTCCAGAAGCCAGTGGTGGGATTCAGTCGGTTCTCACCAGTTCACTAGAACCAGTTGGTAACTGTTTGCTCAGTTCACCGAACTGGCTGAAGCCTCACCCATCCCTCCCAGTCTCTCCTCACTGGGAGGCTTGTCTTGCCTCCTGGCCATTTGCCCAAGCTTGCTAGGGCCCTGTTCAGGCCTGCGTAGGCCTTCCCCAGCCTGTTACAGGCCAAAATGGAGCCTTTGTGGGCCAGATCCAGCCCTCTCAGGCCCCATCTGGGCCTCCCTAGGCCACCCCCAGTGTGTTACAGGATGAAATGGAGGCTCTGTGGGCTCATTCCAGCCATGTCAGGCCCCATTCGGGCCTCCCTAGACCACCCTCAGCCTGTTACAGGCCAAAATGAAGGCTCCCTGGGCCCAATCCAGCCCTCCCAGACCCCATTTACCATGGCTTTACTGTACTTACTTTTCAAAGAGCTGCAGAAGAGGCTGACCCACATGGCAGAGAAGCCAAAGTCTTTTATTCAGAAGCTGGTGAAACTGTAAGAACGTGAGATGTAAGGAAAACAGCTTTTCCCATCTGAATAAAGACTTCAGCTTCTCTGCCATGAGGGCCTGCAGGCTTAGTTTGGACCCAGTCTGCTTGCTGCTGACTGGCTGGTTTGAATGTGTGTGGCAGCCAATCAACAAGGGACTTGTAGTTCAGCCCAATGAGACAAAGGAAGTAACCTCCTCATTGATTGGCTGCTGTTGCTGCCCCAATCCCTGAAGTGGGAGGCTGCTGTGGCCCAGTTCAGGCCTAGGCCTGCTGGCCATATGGGCCCCACCGACGTCTTTTACTCAGAAGCTGGTGAAAGTGTTTTCCTTAGATTTCACATTCTTATAGGTACACCATCATCTGAATAAAATACTCTGGCTGCTCTGCCAGTGGATCAGCATCTCCTGGACCTCTGGAGATCTTCAAAAAGTAAGTAATCCATGGGAAATGGGGTGGGGAGGAGTAAGTGGAATCTGAGATGCTAGCAAAGCAAGCCCAGTCTATGGAGACCCAGCAGGGCAGGATGGGGTAGGAAAGCAATTGTGGGGACCCCAGGGGAGCATGAGGAATCTCAGTGGATTGGGGGAGGCCTTGGATGGTCTGCTCCAGCACTAGCCCCACATGCTATTCCCCAGCCTGAGATACCTCATGTGCATTTAAAGACCTGTACATTTGATTAACAAATGCATTGGGGAAAGCAAGGAGTGATCATGTTCATTTAACATGATTCAATCAAATGAATCCCCAGGTTACAAATGTAATTGGCAGGCTCTATTACATTTGTAACTGGCAGATTATCTGTATAATGAGAGTGAGGAGGATCTTAGGGAAGTCCTTCCTTAGCAACACACGAGTCCTGTGTCACACCCACCCTGGCCATGCCCACCCAGTCACATGACCACCCAGACACACCTACCAAGCTGGTCATTAGGGCAGAGAACTGGTTGTTAAATTATTTGAATTCCATCACTGGATGAAGTTGATAAAAGTGATGATGGGAAGTGGTTTTATAACTTCAACTTGCAAGCTTCTGTTAATGTAGCTTTTGAATAAAGCAGAATTAGGTCATCTAGTCTTGTTTCATGTCTGGTTTTCCTGAGATGGCTGACAATACCCTAGTCTAAGTAAACTCTTGTTCAGTTCCAATGTACTGTACTTTTGAACTTCAGTGTAAATATAAAAAATGTGGAGAACTTGGAAATTTCGATGGAATCAGGTGTAATGGACTAGCATACATTCCATCAGCTACAAAATAATTTATTGCCCTAAATTATCAATAATTTGTATAATGTTGAAGTGCTGAAGGAATCAGGATAGTTACAAAAGAATAAAGAGCAAATATGAAATTATATAAAAGGAGAAAAGGATACAGTGATCATTAAGAGAGCAGTGCTATTATAAAGTTAACATTATCACTGGAAGGTTAATTTGTTAATAACTACCATATATATTAGAGTTTCAGTAAATGTTTACCATAAATTTGTGAGTCAGAGTGGGCTTGTCAGTTAATGGGGTGAAAATTAGTTTTTGCAATTTCTTTCAGTGGGGGGTTCTAAAAATACGTGTTTTTACACCTGCTGTTGAATACACCTGTATTCAAATCTGCCGTTATTTTTGCAATTGCACAATTCCAATTAGCTTGGTATGGTAAATCCACATCTGATCATATACCCACAAAAGTCTCTTGCAACCCACCTTGTGCTACAAAAAATAAAGTTTTTTTCTGCGTGAATCTTATCTAGCTAAGCAAAAAATAATCCATGCAATCATACTCTAACATCAGACAGCAATTATCTGAGTTACAAAAATGTTTAAGCAAATTTCATCAAGTTTTGTTTTGACTCATTCTTCAAGATCTTCCGCCAACTTGCTTCTTGGCCTCTAATATAACCCTCACGTTTCTCATGTGTATACACTCCGCTTTCTGCCTCTGTGATCTGTTTCACACATCTCCCTATTGATTGGACATGACAGGACCACTGTGGTACTTGCATTGGTTCGCCAATGAACTTCTTTATTTCTTCTGTAGTCAGTTTGCACGTCAAAGGTGGCTCATAAACATCTTCAGACCAGTCAATCAGCTCTAGCAGAGTGGATGTTCTGGCATTGATTAAAGGCGTTTTTCTTGCATGTACAGAAAAATCTCACAGCGCGTCATCATCTGCACTCCTCAAGTCAATGATCTTTTGCACACCTGGTCTCCTCTCTTGAATATCATCTGAACACAAGAGTGTCTGCATTATCATTTCACTGAAAGCATATCATGCTGAGCGCTGAATGGTTGGAAAACAGCATCTACTAAAGCCTTCTTTTGCAGTCTGACTTGCTGCAGCTGGAATAACACATGATGCAGGCCTTCAATCCAGAAATGTTTTACTTTGGTTGTTTAACACAGCAAATAGTTAACCAGATATCTTTAGACAATGCAACTGCAGAAATACGAAGAACTCACTAACCAAATTAAATTTAATATATGCTCTGGTAGTAGCTAATCGAAATAATAAAATAGAACATTGATTTGTATTTTATTTGATTGAAATATGGAGGTTTTTTTATATATGCCCCTGGTATATACAGTCGGGGTTAGGAGCTGATGATTTTTTGTCATTCTTGTCATTATCATCACTTTTTTAAAAAAGTCTTTCTTTTATTATTTTTATAAATAACTCAACAAGGTGACAAATATGTCCTCCTATTTTCCCCACAACAACAATCCTGTGAAGTGAGTTGGGCTGGGAGAGAATGGCTGGCCTAAAGTTGTCCAGCTGTGTTTCATACCTAAAGAAGAACTAAAACTCATGGTCTCCTGGTGCCACTGGACCAAACTGATTCTTAAAAAAAATTCAATGTGGCTTTTTTCGGTCCCTTAGCATAATTTTATAAGGCTGTTTAGAGAAGTAGATAAGATGAAAAAACAGTGCCCAAACTTTCAATAATTTTATGAAATAGCCCCAGTATGTATATTTATTCTATTTAAGATATAAGAACCTTGTTGGATCAAGCCAAAGATCAATCTGCTAGAGCATTTTTATTCCTGCAGCTGCCAGTCAGCTACTTTCCTCAGTAGCTGACTGGCACTATACAAATGGCTGTCCAAATCCTCAGACACTATACAAATGGCTGTCCAAATGTTGTTTGAAAACCTCTAGAGATGGGGCACATTCTAGGAGATATGCTGTTCCACTGCTTAATAGCTCTAGCAATTAGAAAATTACTTCTTGAATTTGAATTTGTCTCTGTAAGGCTTCCTTCTGATTGCTGTTCTAGGATATAGAGAATAAAGACACACCTTTTTCCCTGTGACATCTTTCTATATTGGAAGATTGCTATCATGTCTTCCCTTAGTGTTCTGTTCATTAGGTAGTCATACTTATCTACAACCTAATATATTTATTATATCTATGAACCAGGGCTGGGTTTACTACTGGTTGGCAGCGGGGCCGCGCACGCGCGCTCACTTTGCTCACATGCATACACGCTCTTCTATGCAAGCACAGAAGCACGTTTTGATGACATTGGAGTCGGTGGGTGGAGTCTCCCACTGCTTTTACTACTGGTTCTATAGAACAAGTGCAAACCGGGGGCAACCCGCCACTACTATGAACCCATTTGTAATCTGGTTTCCCAATCTCTACCCACCTAGTTTACTGTAGCAGTCACTATTATCCATGCTTACATTTATACTTCTATCATCTTAAGGCAACATACCTGAAACAGCTGTCAGACATTGAATCTACAGATACGTCACATTCACATCATAAATTCATTCATTCAGTTATAAATAACCAGATGTTCTGTTAAGAACTACTTTGTACTTATTTGTGAAATCAATCCTGTCTGGGCCATGTTAAAATCATGATTGATATCTGTCCAGCATTCACTGAAAGTTTCTTTCTACATTTGGTTAATTCAAAATTTAAACTTGTTTACTTGTTTATTTTGTTCGCCTGTTAATTTAACTGCTTCTAATTTAACTAGTTATTGGTTACAATTTTTCTCAACAGAGCAGCACTCAGAACCCATTTTTAGCCATAATTAATTAGAAAGTATGGGGCATAGATGGTGACAAAATACTTGATTTTCTGCTAATTTCCAAGGAGAAAATTAAAAAATAGGTCTTCAGTTTAAGCTTCAGACATACTGATTTAAAATGCAGTCATCAATGATAGTGCTTCAAAAGTTTAAGAATGTAGTAGTATTTTTTATTAAAAATGCATTTTGTGGTTCATTTTAATTAACTAAAATAGAAATTGTTCTATGTTTGTTTCATTTTTTTATCATTTCATCTTTAGGTTTATTCAATTTAACTAACCAACATGTTCATGTCTTTGCAGATGAATGATGCATTGACTTTGGCCCTTTTAATGCAAACTGATCCACTGCCTCTAATGCAACTGTCTACACAATGAAACAAAACTATCAAAATATATTTCCCCTTCTAAACTGGAGAGGAAACAGCACAGCTTTGTGTATTCTATTTGCCCTAGCCTATATTAAGCCTGTGCACAAACAGGCTGAGAGACTGTCTTATTTGCTGCAAACTACAGAAATGACCTTGAAGTAACTTTAATTGTTTATTTTCAATTCTCTGTGATTTAACTGTCCATCTACAAGACCTTTTATCTTCAAGGTAACACTTGTCTTTGTACTTGGCAAGCAAAAATGCTGAGTTTGATTATATAGTAAGCAAATGGATGAGGTAGACAATATTGGAAAAGAAGAACATCCAAGGAGAATAGTGTTCAAACTAGATAATGGAAACATAGCAGCAGTATTTACTAGAAAACCTTTCAAGGAATAGGTCAACAGCTGATATGTAATTATGCTGTGGTCCTTTTCTTCAAATAGGACTCAGATTAGAACATAGGTAAAGGTTCCCCTGCACATGTGTGCTAATTGTTGTTGCTTCTAGGGGCGGTGCTCATCTCCGTTTCTAAGCCAAAGAGCCAGTGCTGTCCGAAGACATCTCCATGGTCATGTGGCCACCATGACTAAATGCCGAAGGCACACGGAGTGCTGTTACCTTCCTACCAAAGTAGTCCCTATTTTTCTACTTGCATTTTTTACGTGCTTTTGAACTGCTAGGTTGACAGAAGCTGGGACAAGTAATGGGAGCTCACTCTGTTATGCAACACTAGGGACTGCTGACCTTCTGATCGACAAGCTCAGCATGTTAGCCACTATGCCACTGCATTGTAGAACATACAATGCCACAATATCCATTTCAGTGTTAGATTTCTGATCACATGAGTTTTTAGCTCATTTCCAGTAGAATATATCTATCTTTGGACAGGACTGACTTTCTTATAGTGTAAAACAAGATCTTTCCTTAAGCCAGGCTTTAAGGTATCTTCTCAACTAGCAGCTTGTGGTTATTTATTGAGAACAATTCTATAGCAGAATATAAAGAAACGTGTGAGTGATTAACTCAAAGACTGTTGTGGCTGTCATTTTGGCTTTTTTGACCTCACCTCACAGGCATTCCCACTAACATCTTAACCACTATGACTACAAGGATCTAAATATTTACTGCAATGAATATGAAAAGACTGCCTCTTGCCAATATGGGACTTCTCTCATTCTAAAAAAAATGGAGCATTCAATCCACATTAAAACTCACATCTCAAATAATTGTTTATGGAGATTAATCTTTTAAAGGACATGATTATTTCAGAGTAGCAAAACAAAGCAAAACAAAACCCTCTTAAAATGGCATGATAATAAATTAGCAGTGTGTCATTAATGCCCAAAATATTTAATGTTCAAATGTTTCCTCTTCTCTGTCCATTCTTTTTTAAATATATATTAAAGTTTTAATGCTTCCACAGAAGGAAAGTATATGGGCTGTCCAAAGGACAAATATATAGCAAACAACAAAGGTATAAAATAAAAGGAGGCAAAGCACAATCAGGCTTGCAAGAATCTGTTGTTATAGCCAATCCCAACAAAGTCAGGGGCGGGTTTCAAAACCCATTGCTACTGGTTCATTTGTGGGTGTGCGCTCGCTCACGTGCATGTGCAACACTTCTGTGCATGCATAGAAGCGACTGGGCGGGTGGCCAGAGCCTCCCACCACTGCCACTACCGGTTCGCCTGATCCGGGGCAAACCAGTAGCAACCCACCACTGAACAAAGTATAGTTTTAGTCTTTCTTTGGAGCTGATTTCCTGGTTTAGTCTACCTAGTTGGACTGATATCAATTCTTTTCAACAGAAATTCTACACATTAACAGTGGGCTTTTCTGTAAGTGATCTATGTGATTGTGATTGCTATACAATTTGTATAATGATCATTTGGATGCCAGATATACATTTTTTCATGTGGTAGGTGATTTGCAGACCCCACTTTCACATTATACTAAAATGGGGCCATAAAATGCATCTCCCAGACATATTCTACCTGCAGAATATCATATGTATTTCGATTGAAGCTTACTCCCTTTTATTGCACCCAGCCCTCGAGTTAGAAATTTATAACTTACCCAATTTGTGAAATATGAAGATATATTTTGGGTACAATACTAAATTAAATGTATTAAATGTTAATAAGGAAAAATGGATACTGCCAAGAACTACCAAGATTGCTAAGAATGTCATGCCAAATCCTATGATACTGAGATATATATTTTAATAATGTGTGTAGAAATAAGCAACAAGAAAGGTATTGTGTTTTTATCAGCAGTAAATGCAAAGTAAAAAGTTGAATGTCTATTAGATGCTAAGCTGCCATGATGAAGAAACACAGCCAAAGATTACTCCAAAAATATTTGCATGGGGGCAAAGGGGAGGCAAAGTGAATATCAGGTTGGGAGGGCAGGCGTTCTATACTGAAATAAATGGTATTGATTTAAAAGAAATGAGGTGACCTAGTAGTTTGTTCTTTACATAGCAAGCAAGTATTTACCAACTAAATTCCAATTTACGACAAGTTTTATCTCAAACAAAAATGTTGTATAAATATTTTACGTACAAATTAGGCAGAACAAAACACCATGGCAGCTGAATTGTTTCAAAAGCCTAGTTACTTTTGAACAAATATTATTATACAGATAGATCTAGGAATCCACTAGATGTCAGCGAGAGGAAACAGACCACATTGAGATATAACAGCTCTATGAAATCACATCCTCACCATAAAATTACACAATTATATCTTACTTAACCGGAAAGATGGTATCAAAAGATAGTTCTACTTGAAACCACCTCCTATTGAAATAAAAGAAAAATGAAGTCATTTTACATGTTACCTATTAGGGGGCTTTTCTTGAAATGCTCATCTGCATATGTCTCACCATGCACATGAACGCTATGCCAAATAAGACAGCAAGCTTTGGTAAGAGAGAAGGAAATAATTTATTTTTATTTATTATTTTATTAGTTGTATTTATATACCGCCTTTCTCCCAAAGGACTCAAGGCAGTGTACAGCCATGATAAAACACATAAATATAAAAGTTAAGAATATTTTAAAATCGAATTAAATATTTTTGGCCCACA
>JANHZT010002550.1:100339-113990 GCA_032468215.1 Stegonotus admiraltiensis | reverse complement strand
AGGCCCTCCGGAGGCCAGAAATGGCCTGTTTGCTGACTTCCAGTGGGCCCAGAAGGCCCAAAAATCAGCTGGCCGGTTGCACGCATGTGTGCCAGAGCTGAGCTCGAGTGCCCACCGATATGGCTCCGCGTGCCACCTGTGGCACCCGTGCCATAGGTTCGCCATTACGGATCTAGAGACTTAATGCAAACATAAGTTTCAAGCTAAGATTTCCTGGTTTGCAACTCTATTAGATTTAATGTTGATGCTAGATACAAATGGTATAGATTTAGCTCATCACTGCAGGATACATACTGGGGAGATTTTAAAAAGTCAATATGGCAGTCTCAAATACTATTTTGACTCCATGACCTTCCTCCTGCAGACATTCTTGCTCCCTAGCACTGGTAATAGAATAATACAAGATACTCCTGGGAGCACCTTCTATTTGATTAGGCATAGCATCACTTCAGCACAAGGCTCCCCCTTTCCAAATAGAAAAGATATTATAGCAAATGCTATTGAGAAGGTCAGAAGAACCTACAAGTTGCACTTTGGTCATCATT
Organism: Stegonotus admiraltiensis; assembly: GCA_032468215.1. NCBI lineage: Eukaryota > Metazoa > Chordata > Lepidosauria > Squamata > Colubridae > Stegonotus > Stegonotus admiraltiensis. The sequence continues at coordinate 113,445 of JANHZT010002550.1, read as the reverse complement.
GTCTATTCATCTGATTTAAATGGATTAAGTCACAATAATTACATCAGCAGTGAATTCCTTCTGGCACCACTTGTGCTAGAAGGGTGATTTTATGCATTACTACTTAAAAATGAAGTCTACATTACAGAGAGCTTTAATTGTTTACTTCATCCTCATTTAGGCCAATTTAATTTAATATCAGTATCATTGCTACTATACATTCTTTGACTTGAGTATCACCTACCCAGGGGTGAAATGCTCCCGGTTCGGACCGGCTCAAGCGAGTAGATAGCGATGGCGGCGGGCAGTTCAGAGAACCAGTAGCAAAAATCCCTGCCCCCGCCCCCCATGCCCAGCTGAGCCATGCGATCATCAGAGCCTTTTTTTTCTTTTAAATGGCTCTGATGATCCAAGCTCTGACAATCCAAGCTCTGACAATCCCAGCTGAGTTGCCTGCCGATCAGGCAACTCAGCTGGAATCGTCAGAGCCTTTTGAACGCATTTTTTACATGGTTTTACATATAAAAAATGGTTTTAATTTTTTTAAAAAATTAGCCATGCCCACCCAGTCACATTAACCCCCCCACCAAGCCACACCCACAGAACCAGTAGTAACAAATTTTAGATTTTACCACTGCACCTACCTTAAACTAGTAAGTTAGGTTGTGTTATTTGGGAGCAGCTGGAAGGGGGATGATAAATGCATGAGAACTTTCGTTCAAGACTTCAAGATTGTAATCTTGGGGTAAGAAAGCATAAAATTAGTATTCATTTTTAAAATATTTTGTTGAAAAAAATCAAGCTTAGCTGATGCAATATTATGAAATAGAAACATGTATTTTGTTTTAATAATCAAATAACACAACATACATCAGCAAGTATTGCCAGCGTAGTTGGCAAAAGAAAGCTGAGGACCATTTTGTTTGGAAGGCAGAAGAGGCCTTCATTCTGCAGTGGGTAGACAATGGCTAAAATGATGATTTGTTAATCTTTTAAAATCTTTTTGCACATACATTAGAATACTTTGCTGTATTCCCATATTACAACAATTGTGAAAACAGACTGACATCTTAATACACATTAAGATTACATAATCCTTAAAATAAATATAGTATATCAGATTTCAATCATCCTTATGAATAAACCATATTCATTAAAGATATACATAAAATATTACTTCCCAAAATTACTTAGCAACACAATAAGATGCTGGTTTTAAAAAGAAGAAATTGATAAAGAGCATTTGGTCATTTTAGTTAAGCAAAAGTATGCAGAAGATCCTAGCAGCTTGGTTAGGGTTGGATTGATTGGATTTTAGTAATTTATATAACCACCCCTATTATGCAATCCAGACTCAGAGATCACTGTTACTGGAATGAAAGCCAGTTGCTAATGATAAGAGAACAAGGAACAGGGTGTTAAATATTTGACAAAAAATAATGTATGGTTAATTACTTTGTGTAAATTTAGAGAGGTTTTTTTTTTTTTAGAGAGAGAGAAGTGGTATATTTGTATACTTCCTTAATATGAAATGGAATTTTGGATAAAGCAAAAGTGACAAGGCACTTTTCAAGATAAAAACATTTCATGTTACTTACTGAAATAAAAGCTTAAAGGTATATTTAAGGGTATATCTAGAAATAGGCAAATAGATTATTTAAATACAGATAGAATCAAGAACACAATCAAGTCAATTAAACTCATACAATTCTCTACCAGCAAGGCTAAAGGTCAAACATTATGGAACTTGAAGTTCAGTTCAATCAGTTATGTGAACTGAAGTGTAGATTAAGAATACCTACATTTAGGCTGTGATATACATAGAACATTTAGCCTTTTATATTTATGTTTTTTCTGAATATTATACTTTTTGCAATATAATTGTAGGGTCTGTGGTGTTCCCTAAGCTTAGTTGTTTTCTTGCAAATATTTCATTACCAGTGCACTGATGGTGTTACCTAGTTTGTTAATGAAACACCTGCATAAAAATAATTAAGCTCAGAGAGCACCAAGGAATTCGATCCTGAGTTACAAATATTCACTTCTATTGGTGCAATGTAGTTCTCAGACAAAAAGAAGTTTAAAATGATATTTATTTTGATTAAAGTAAAAATTGAGAGTAAATTATTTATGAAAACTAATTATATGCAATAAAAAAGGCTGTTTGGCATAATCACTCATTTTTGAAGATTCAGACTTCATTAGTTCAAAGTAGGACTAAGCAAGGAGAGCTAAGAGATGGCTAAGCATAAACCATGGCCCCACATATCCTCAAATGCATAAATACTTCCTGTGTTTGGTGTTAAAATTTACAGTTATGTCCTCAAGGCTAAGTGGATCTGAGTGAATGTACTTCATCCCTCTCTGCAAATGACAACACTGTTTTATAACTATGATGAAGATTCTTCATTATCATAGATCATTATGAATGAAAAATTAGAAGCTAAATGTACAACAAAGATCTTTTCCAAGCAACTTAGCATGAAGGAAAAAGAAGCATTTGAATTTCCACCTAATTATTCCTTCTAATGCACAAATACCACCAAAAGGGCAATAGAAATAAGTCGTTTCTATTTTTGTTTTACTTATTTTTCAAATAACTACTCCTTCAGTTCATTCTCTTTTCCTTCCTTTTTTTTAATCATATTCATTCACAATCTGGTATTTTTAGACAAAGTTTTTGGAGTCCTCTTTATTAATCTGCATTGTCATCACTAGCTTTATACATAGTATCATGAGATGACATATTTTTGTTTTAAAATTGGGGGGGGGTTGTCTTTATTTTTTGCTAGATTAATTTCCTATTGCTCTGGACATGACATTTGAACCACACTTAGCAGACTTAGAGTACATACAAAAAATCCTAATGCATTTCATAGTACCAGTTTCAGGGTACTTTTCCCCTGCTGTATGATTAGATATGTAATTATATATATATATATCCATACTTAATACATTCAATCAATATACACCTCCCACTTGTTTGCCACTTTTATCAATTCTTTCTATCAAGCCTTTCATTTTTTTGAGAAGCCAAATTAGATCATGGTTATACTTGCAGTAGTCCAGATGACAAATAAAAAGTCTCCCCAATAAAGTATTGGACTTGGACTAGGGAGATATGACTTCAGGTGTAGAAGATGCCTCTATGCTCAAATTACCAATTCTTAGAACAACCTAGCAGAGAAGAGGTAACCTATATACCATCCTAAAATAAGAACTGCATATAAATAAAAGAAACATAATGTGCCTACAATCATAGGCATTTGAAATATAGCACAAAGCTGTGCATCCTCAAAGATAACGAAATCTCACTTCTCCAAATTGTAACTTGTAGAACTGATTCTTCTACATAAAAAAATTGACATCCTCACAAGTTAAACATTAACACGTCAGTCTCCAGGCTAGCAAAATTTAACCTATATTTTCAAATCCTCAAACCTGTCTTTCATGTTAACTATTGAAGTTTCATTTTCACTTCTGAAGGACCTCATCACATTACACTAGACTTTCCTTTTTCTCCCCCTTCCAAAACCATTTCAGTACTGCTGATTTGACATTTATGTTTGACAAGAGAGTGAATAGATTGAGATGAACTCTCACACCAAACCATTTCACCTAGTACCTGTGGAAAGATTCATAAACCCTGAACAAAAAGGAAGAGTAATAAAAATGGAAAGTGCCTGAGCCACCATTGATTTGGACTTAATTAGAATCAAATTTCCTAGCAAATCTTTCCTGATCTTTGATTTAATGAAATAAATAATAGCAACTCTTGATTTGTGGTGAAGAGAAACTGTGCAGAATTAAACTGAAATTCTGCACAGTTCATAGTACCTAAATTGATTTCCAAACAACATTATAGTGACTTGATAATCAATATAAGTAGAAAATAAGAAAGCTAAAGAAGCTCAACCTTGACATGCAAAAATTCTCTCCTGTTGGTTAAAGATGCAGATGGAATTACCAGAGGGGGTGGGGTTGCGTGTGTGTAAAATTGTAGAAATGCATTAGAAATTCATTTTTGCTTTTTGGACTTTTCAATACAAGCAAGCATATGCAAATTGCCATTGTCATCAGTTCCTTCAGTTAATGAACACCTTTTAGTTCCATCCATCCAGGTTATCTATACATATAAATACTGCAAGCACTATTAAAATACATTGAAAACATGAATCATACATCACAGATGAAAATGTGTTTTGCATTTATGCATATAAGAAATCTGAATCTTAAGGAGAAAAACTGAATAAAGTAAATGAAATCTACTAAATTCTCATAAATTAAAAATAGAAGATATTTGTATGAAATCACAAGATATATCAGAACAGAACATCTAATCAACACATAGAATAAGACTATAATATAAAGAAAAGTAAATCTACTGAATGTAAAAAACATTCAGGCCCATCCCTCCCCAAAAAACAGAATTATCTCATCTCTAGTATATGTACATTGTTGTCTCCTTAGATAAATCATGAATTCAACGATTATAGTAATTTGACTTCCATCATTCCCATTCGTATACGATATCAGAAATGATGTGACTTATAAGAATTATATTATGAATGATATTTCAAATCTTATACCTTGTCCCTGTGCTGATATTCTCCCATACCATTATAATTCCTTCCCATTTGGTCATTAAAATGTAGAAGGTATGTCTATTTTTTTTTTCATATTTTTGTGATTTTTTTCCCTTGTGAACTTCTTCTTCACAAAATGTTAGATATGCTTCCTAGAATTTCACTTGTTTAAAGTTCTATTGTCTAAGAGTTCCCTAATTTATGTGATATACTTTAAAATGTTTCATTCTGAAACTTTCTCAGTAATAAAGTTGTTGGGATTATATGTGTATAGATCTTTCCTTATTATGTGCATGATATAAGATGACATTAACTGTTTATCAAATGTAAACAATTACAGATACCTTTCACTGAGCTTATATTCTTAGCTAAAACAGAGAATATGCCTTTCTTGCCCACTCCCTTTTAACTGATAAAACATGATGATTTCCCTCTTAACTGAAACTGTCATGCCTGCTCATGTTTATGCAAAATAGAAAATTTGGAAGAAGAAGGAAGAGAAGAAAGGAATACAGTAACATCAGAAGAAATTATCAAAGCACCTGTCACAACATCTTAAGGCTTTTATCAAAGTAGTAAGAGAATACATTAAAGTAACAATATAGGTAGCTCACATGTGACAGGACTACTAACTCAGCAGTATATTTGATTAACATTAGTATGTACAAGATTTACATGTATGCTTTGTTTATGAACCCAGAATCCAGTTAAATATTACAATGGAAAATACAATCTTGTAAAAATCAGGTTAAATTTTTTTTTAACAAAAATGCTTCTTTTCCTACAATTTTTCATACTGGCAGCATAGATTGCAAGAAATATTTCCTTGCCTTTCATCTTCCTAATATAGACCTTTGAAGTCTAAATGCATCCTTTTAAATGTATTTGTATTCAAGACATTGTATAAACTATTTAAAAAACACAAGAGTATACTAGTATTTATAAAGCAATACTTTACATGCAATATTATGTTGAATGGACAAAGCTATGGTTCAAGGAAAGAAGGGAAGAGAAAATTTAAGGCACAATCCCAAAGGAATATTAAAGGTTGCATTACAATAAGAATATCAACATCAGGAATATATTTAAAGTACAAGAAGTCAATAACAAAATATTGCATACGCTTCCTTAATAGTCAAGGAAACACAGGAGAAACAGAAAACATCTTTTATGAAGGTATATATTTATATTTATTTATTTATATTTATATGTTTATTTGTGTGTATCTGTATTAACAGTTGTGAAGCTCATTTTAACACTGCCTGCAAGCTAGTAACATGATCTATATAGAAGAAAGCATATGAAATTGTACAAATATAGGAATGAATGAATATATAGACAAAATTAATTTTAACAATAATGCAACATGTCAAAATAATAAAAACCCTGAATCCAATTTGCACTGGTGTCTCTAACCTGGGCATTAATTTTGCTGTGGATATTTTTCTGGAGGAATCCTAACCAGTTTTAATTTAAGTTTAATTAAATAGGTAGCTGACATACTGCAAAGCAAAGGACCACCCTGCACAGTTAACTTTATTTTCAAGAATGCCCTTTGGGTCTACTTTGTTGACGTCTTATAAAAGAAAAATAGTGGATTGTTATAGGCCGGTGCTTTAGCTGAAAATGTGCCTGTTATGTATCTAATTTTGGAGGGAAAATTAAGTGAGAAAAAGCTCGATGATTATTGGCTAGCACCCTGGGCAAGAGACTATAAGGAGAGCTGTTCTACCCTACATTTGCTGGATTCTCACTGTGTATTAAAGAGCTGTTGTTCACATAGACCTGTCTCCTGTCTCCTCACTCGCGCGACTTAACAGTGCCCATCTCCTTAGAAAAACAGCAAAGATGAACACCCCATTGGAGGTATCTATAATTGAGATGTCCAGACCAATGGGACAGAATATTGTGATAACCTATGCAAGTTATGATAGTGATTTTGTGAATAAGAAAATCTTTTTCCCATGACAGCCATTTTGCTCTATTGAATCATTTCATCCACATGATTGTTGGTAGAATATTACAAATATTCGCAAAAAGATACATGAAGAAAGACTGAGGAAAATTTCCAATAGACTTTAAGACCATTATCTGGACCCAATATTTTAAAAACATGCTTCTACCACCAATAGCATTACAATTCCACTACTATTTCAATCCATTGGCATTTGCAGGATTTATATCATAATGTTGCAATAATATTCCTTTTTAAATCACAACAGATTTTTTACTGGATGACTATGTTTCATTAGTTTTTCCTTAACAAGCTTATTTTTGAACTAAAACACTGGTGTAAAACAAACATTTGCTTTGTAAACATTTCTTATGCTCCATCATGTTAAGAATATAAGAAGACAAAGCATAGATCTGTTTTACTTGTAGCACATTACTTTCTGCAGTGATCAACTAGAAAACTAAGGAGGCCATAAGGCTAACCTAAAGTCAAATAAAATTTAAGAATGCCAAAAGGAGCAACAGATATTCATTTATTTTATTTACTACTCTACATTTTTCAACTAAGAGAAATGCCATTTGTATTTCCTGCCTTGGATACCGAGAAATCTTGACCTTGCTTTGTCATTATGTGAGAAGTGCATTTAACCTAAGTCTGTAAATATTCATTTGATTTGATACTCTGTGTATCAGAGGTAACTGTAGTTATTTTTATACAATATAAAAAAATATATAGCAAGAAACAATGCCTGTTCAATCCCAGTATTTCTAACTGGGAGAACACATAAAATAGATTTTTTTTCCACAAGGAAAAAAACCTATCTTGTGAACTATTCAAAATGTTTTGCTGTCCCATATGAAAACAGTTACCCTTTGCAACTTTTATATACATTCCAACTGAATTGCAAAATGAGAGTCTTCTAAGGTAGTTTAAGAGTAGTGTTTAGAAGAGTGATCAGTAAAAGGAAATTAGGCCATCGAAGAACACAGTGGCTGGACACTATGAAAGCTGACACCAGTGAGAGCATAGAAAAATTCAAAGAAATAGTGCAAGTTTGGAAGATGTGCAAGATTATGAGTTGTGGTGGTGCAGTGGTTAGAGTGTAGTACTGCAGGCTACTTCTGCTGACTGCTGGCTGCCTGCAGTTGGCAGTTCAAATCTCACCAGGCTCAAGGTTGACTCAGCCTTCCATCCTTCCGAGGTGGGTAAAATGAGAACCCAGATTGGTGGGGGCAATATGCTGACTCTGTAAAACCACTTAGAATGGGTTGTAAAGCACTATAAAGCGGTATATAAGTCTAAGTGCTATTGCTATTGCTATTGCTATATGGAGGGCATAGAATCACCAAAAATTAGACTCAACTGAATGGATATCATCATTATCAACTTAATAGAACAACAATCCATCCAGGATATTTTAATTAAAAAATGACATAGTATTTATTTTTATTAGATTTCATTTGATTTATAGCATTCATTCATTCATTCAATTTCGCCACTGATCTCAGTCAATGACTCTGGGTGGCTTACGATTCAAAAGTATATTACAATTAAAACATTAAAAACATTTTAAAAGCATGTTTTTTGGGGAAGCCCTCAAGGTAACAACCAATATTTAAAATAAAAAGAGAAGGTTGTAAAGAGTAAGGATGAGGGAGATAAACAGGAGTGGCAAAAAGAAGCATTTTTAAAGGCCAGATTTTAAAGATAACCTTCGGATGTGATTCAGACAGATGCTTCCCTAATTCGTTGAACTATAAGAACAGGAAAGCACAGCACGATTAACTTGCAAGATTGTTATCACAGCCAATCTCAATAAAAGTAGTTTTAGGTTTCTCGTGGATATGATTTCCTGATTATGTAGTAGGGCTGGCAATATAAAAATTCAAAATATAAATTAAAATGAATAATATAATAAAGATTAATATTTGTTTGCCCAGTAAAAGAAGGAGTCTGATGTCACCTTTTTAGAACAACAAATTTTATAAATAGGTATAGGCTTTTGTCCAACTGACATTTGGATCCTATAAACCAACACTGCTTTCCTACAGAAAATAACAAGGGACACTTGAGAATGTCAGCTGGGAAGAATACAAAATTGGGCATTGAGATAACCTTGTCAAAGTGAAACCGACTTTCAAAGATGCAAATATCTGTGTCCCATCCCTGCAGTTCAACTGTCATTTTTGTAATGTTGTGTGTGTCACTAATGGTCAGCACACAGTGCAATTCAATAATATGAGCAAACCTATCAAAGAATTGTTTTTAATGAAGCTACAGTAAGGGCTTAAGGTGTTCCTTTTCTTTCTTTTCTTTTTCTTTTTTAAAAAATGTACATTTATATACTTAAGAAACAGTCCAGCTTTTACCTCACAAATATCTTCTCTTTTGACAAAACATATACCAGATCACACTGAGCTAAGAAAGTTAACAATAAACACAGGAAGGCTTGAATCATTAATTATCTCTCACTACACATACTTAAAATGCTCCCAGGAAATCCTATTTTTATATGCTTTTGTGCAGATATCCAACAGAGGCCATGACAATCTTTTCAACAGATTTATGCATATACATTTCAGTACCACTTAGGGAATAATGTCACTATTTGTTTGAATAGTCAACAATCTTCTGTTTTTTAAAAAAGAGTAATAACAGCTTAATTCTAGATAGCACAGAGACTTATTTAAATAAAAAGCAACTGTAGATGGCTATGGTGACCATGAAAGACAACATCATTTTAAGATAAGACAAGGTGACATTGTGTAGTTATCATTTATAGCATCTGAATTTCTGCCTTCAAATCTACTATGGTGCAACTACTGGGGTTTCTTCTAAATCACAGGCATTAGTTTTGTTGAAAGGTTGCACTAAGTTTAGTATTAAGGTAACATTCTTGAATATAGTTCATAAGCAAGCCACAGCCGGAATGTAAATCTAATTCTTTCTATACAATATGTATTCTGCTCCAAGATCTGTCTTCTAATTTAACCACAAGAAAACAATTTCCGGAATATGCTATTGAAGAGATGAATTAAAATCAGGATTAATAGATAACATACTTCCCCTCCTGTCTCCTTTTAAAATTTGTAAAAGCTGTCATAATATTATATACAAACTGTATTTCAAAAAAACCTTGTTTCATTTGTATAACTATTTTAAGGTCTACATTTAAGGTTTACAAGTAAAACATTTTACTTGGTTTCATTTTAATGTCTTTTCCAGCCTTGCTGTTATTAGTTACAGCTTCCTTATGCATCCTGAGGTCATTCTCATAAGTGATGGATTCATGAGTGCTTCATGGCGAGCTTAAGACACATATTAAAACATATAGTCCAAAATGTTAATCTTCCCTGGAGATCACATTTTACATTATACATGATTGAAGGCAAAACAACTTTGCTTTGCCCTGCCAAAAGGAATTTATAGACAATCTACAGGATTGATGGTTTTGCTGAATGGAGCAACACAAGCTCCATCACATTCAACTGATTACTATGATCTTCAGTGGTACACTAAAATGCAGACCTGGGAATTTTACTGTCCATGGGCCCCATCTGACCCTTTGTTGGTGGAAACAGCAGCAGCAGGAGGTGGCAATGGCAGTGTAGGGATTGAGTATAGTCGGACAGCAATGGGGAGATGGGGGCTGGAAGGGTACAGTGGGGGATGGTGGAGGGGTACAGCAGCCCTCCACAATTGTCATGCCCCATATATAATTTGTGTACATGTATATACTGTTGTTCTCTGGCCCTATCTAGTGGCTGGGGCCAAATACTAATCTGTATTGTTTGGAAGATGACCTGGTCCTTGAAGGGTCATCTTCCCAGCATCCCTCATTCCAAAACACAAGTGCATCCTGGGAAGCCAGACTCCATTTCCTTTAGAATTTGGAGGAAACAGAAGCACCAGGAAGAATACAGCCTAATCCATGGCACATGTTCATCTGAGGACAAAAATCCGCGACCCATACACAGAGCATCACTGGTGAGATTTAGAGTTATCTGTATTTCTTAATTGTTATGCTCACTCAACATTGCTTATTTTGTATTGGGTTCTTATTGCATGTGTTTCAATTTTTCTCAGTTTCACCATTGCTCTGTTGGGCAACGGGGGTTAATAACTGAGGCGAGGCAGGTTCAGAAGCTAACAAGCCTTTTATTGGCTTAACTCACAGCAAGAAGAGAGCAACAGGAATAAAACAGTAACTCGCGCTTTTGACAGCTATTTATACAATAGCTGTCAAAGTGTTCAATCAATGGCAGGGTCTGGATTCTCCCGCCGGAACAGCAGTGCATCTTAGCCAATCAGGAACTCACGTCGTAAGTCTGAGGATTTAGCAACCATCCTGTTCCTTTAATAAAGCATCCGGATCTATGCACATAGCCTATTTTATTAGAGGTTACGTGGGTTTAGCTGCATGTCAACTGCACACAGAGTAATGTGTAGTGAGGGCAGAACAACAACAATTCTTGTTTCTCATGTGGCCCTTTGGGAAAGTTAATTCCTCACCCTAGCTATAAAGCCTTTATCAATACATTAAAGGGATTAGGTTATATATTTGTAAATATTACATATTTTAGTTCACAACTATAATAAACCGTGAAAAGCATACTCAGTAGATAGAGATTATTAGAATTCAGATTATGATGCAAAATAACTGGATTGCACTTTATTTATTAAACTTACATTAGAATATAAAAATGATAGAGAAATCATTTTGGCACACTAGTATAACAAATATATTGTTTTCATTTTTCTGACCAATGAAATAGAGGCTTGACCATTTATATACTCAGCTTCTGGAAGGGAGGGAGGGAGGGAGGATATTATGGAATATAATAGTTGCTGTAATTCTAGAAGTGAATAAATTTTTCCCTTTTTCATTTGTTGATTAATTTATAGAATGGGAACTTGCTAACATCTTGTAGTTTGCATTCGTTATGAGGTCTAAAAAAGTAAAACCTGAAGAGTTTTTACTATTTATTGAAGTATTTTGGCAAAATCTACATATTGCTTTAGATTGTTTATTAACCATGAGTTGAATAAAAACTTATCCAACTTTATCAAAAGGTCCCTGACCACTCAACCCAACCCAACCCAACACAAACCCTAAAAAGAATTACATTGTCATACATCAAGAATATCTCAGAAAGCACCAACAGAGTACTACAACCACATGGAATCAGCATAGCACACAAGCCAACTAAAGTCCTTCAAAACCTCCTAAGCAGGCCAAAAGACCCAGCAATCCCAGAATAATGTAGAGTCATCTACAACATACAATGTAAGGGCTGCAACAACCACTATATAGGACAAACAGACAGAAGACTGGCAGAACGCATCCACAAACACAATGATCAGTCAGAAGACATGATAAAAATTCTTTAATTTCACAAAACATAGACAGATTTAACCATAGTTTCAATTGGGAAAATGTGACTATCCTAGACCAAGTTAAGTCCAAAAACACTCGGGAATTTCTAGAAGCCTGGCACTCTGACAAACCAGTTGTCAATAGACACATAGATATTAACAACCTCTGTAGACTATGCAAAACACCCAGCCCAAAAAGGAACAAAAAGACCCAAGCACCTCTCCACCAGCAATCAACACCCAGATTAGCATAGATTAACTCCAAGGTTAACATCAGACCAGCAATCAAGTAAACAATACCCCAATCAGAGAAGACTGCAAGTGCTTATCATATGATTGTAGGGCATTTGGTGACTGTAAAGGCAAACAGATTGCAAAACACCCAAATTGCGGTCATATGACTGGGGACAGTGCAATGTTTTATGATGGAAGTCCAAGGCTGTTGTGACTGCTAACAGTCATTAAATGGACTTTTGTAAATTGAGGATCACCTGTATGACACAGCAAAAAGCATAGCTGACAAACTTTAATCAAAAGTTTGAATGTATAGAATTGGCTGAATTACATTTATTTATTTATTTCCTATTTTTATTAATTTTACAAATAATTTAAGGCAGTGAACTCATCCAATACATCTTCCTTCTATTTTTCCCACAGCAGAGAGAGAATTCTGGCCCAAAATCAGCCAGCTGGCTTCATTGGATAAGGTGGAACTTGAACTCACTACCTCCCATTTTCTACCCTGGTGCCTTAACCACTAGACCATGACTGAGCATCCAGTAAAACTTAACAAAGAAGGAAGTCTACAGTTATGGTGCTTGTTTGAGAATGGTCTCTCTGGAATTCAACCAAAAGTGTTGCAGCGAGACAGTCGGGGATTAGTGGGCTCTGATGAGCCTCGTGAAATCCCAGGCTGATGAATCGCTGCAGAGGGGTCTTTGGACCAGATCTGTCCTGTAGGGACAGGGAAGAAGGAGAGGCACCTCAGAAGACCAAGAGGAACAGGCAAGTTCCTCAGAGGTCAGAGGAAGCTCTCCCTGACTCTGCAGCAGGGCTGGCAACTATTTTGACCGCCAATTAAGCTGGGGCAACCGGATCAAGCACTGTGCAGGAGCAGAGAAGTGAGCAGAACATTGATGCTGGGTGAGTGACAACTAAATTGCAGACAGGAGAGGGGGAGAGAGAGAGAGAGGGAGGGAGGGAGAGAGAGA
>JANHZT010002550.1:27059-39892 GCA_032468215.1 Stegonotus admiraltiensis | reverse complement strand
AGAAAACCTAAGAGGAAAAACAGAAATAACATTTCAGAGTTTAATGTTGAGTTTGGAGATCCAGTCAGTAGCTGTTGTTGTTACGCAGAAGTCACTAAAATCTCCTGGATATCTTCTGTTAGAGCATTCCCTCACTATATGTTGGATAGTCTGTCGGGGATAGCCCACAATCACATTGTGCTGAAGGTGTCTTCCCCCATTTATACAGGGAGTCAGCACACACCCCATGCCATAATTGGCATAGAAAATTGGATACTGTAAATTTCTTTCCAGAACTTTTGCCCTGGCTACTAGACCTTTGAGTTGAAAGCTCTCCTCTTGGGAGCCATTGAAGGGATACTTTTCTGATGCCTCTATCAATGCCTTCCCCTTTGCATCTACAGTTTGATCTATTTTTAATCTTTTGCCAGTAAAAGTGTGTGTGTCACCTACACTTATTATGGCAAAAGCGGGATTGTGGGAAGCCCCCACCCCACCCCCAGAAAAATGAAATATTTTGGGGGATATTAAAAAGGTAGGATAGAATATTTCTGCTAAAGGAAAAATGGAAAAAAAAATCTTAAAGGAGACAGAAATGAGTCCCAGTTTCCCTGCCCCAAGCAGAAACTAAAGAGGCCAGCTTTTAGAAATACAGATTTGGTAATCCATTCAGAAATACTGGGTCAAGACAAAAACTCAGATAATCAACAAATAAAAGGTTGATCCCAGATTCCTCCAGGATGAGGTAATCAATGCTTGTGTGATTTTTTTTTTATTTTGAAAAATGAAATGGAAAAGGGGTGCTGCAATTCAAAAGGCTTAACACACTTATCTCAATAGCCACCAAAACGTATCAAAAGGAACAAAATTTCCATCATGAATCCTTATCACAATTTCCTCTGCATCCTTAACAGCCAAATAAACTTAAAAAAAAGTCCAGTCCTGCCTTGAACCTAATTGTGAGATCCTCACTCCTCCAAACCCCTTCTGAATATTCTCTGCTGTTGTGCAAAATAATTTCCTGTATCTGATTTTGCTCCATGCCCATTTTTTCTTATGTGTAATAGTTCCACTGTACTTCTTAATTATTCTCCAGGTTGAAGGTGTCATTTTCCTCATCTGGACAATGGATGATTGGAAGGAACAGATCATGTAATGAGCCCTTACACATTCATTAAGATTTTTTCCAAAACATTCTGGCTTCACAGAACATGCCAGACCATAACAGGTTTTACTTGGTTTTGATTTAATGTGGTCCAGTACATAAATCCAGCCTGTGTTTTGTAAACAAAGGCTTAGCATTAGGTTTGAGCCACACTGTGACTGATTTATTAAATCATGCTTAAAGGAAACTTGTATGAATCATTCTATCAGCTTTGCAAAAGCTGCTGAACAATAAATGCTATAGGAGCTGAAAGAACCCAAAAGGTGCAGCCTCAGCTTTGCACTTTGTTCTACTACATTCTGAAATCCTTTTCCATACTACTCCCTAGCCCCCATGTTCAAGGCCCAGTTTTTCAAAGACTTTTTCCATTTGTTTTTTCTTGCTTCAGTTCTGTAGTACCACTCCCACTAGTTAACCCCTATTCTCAAGCCATATCCTGCCAAAAAATCTTTTTGTCCCCCACCTTTCTAACACTCAACAGCTTTCAATTTGAACCGGAGAAACCATTTTGTTACTCCATCCTAGAAACTACTAGAGCAGCGGTAGGCAAACTTGGCTCTTTCACACCCTGTGAACTTCAACTCCCAGAATTCCTAAGACAGCCAAGCTGTACTAGAGCAAATGGCTCTGCTTCTTGAGCAAATGAAACAGCTAGAACACCCAAACCTGGGCCACAACTAAATGGCAGGTAAGAGTGACTATTCTGCATCTTTCTACTGCCATCTTGTGATTGTCCAGGGTTTTGCAGCCCTACTTTTTTCCAAGGTTTACTTTTTAACCTAAAATCAATCATGTGAAAGAAGTCAATTAAGGAAAGTATAGGATATAAAATGAGAAGGAAAATATCTCCTTCAACAGAACTCAACTCCTGATGATGCCATATGCATGTCCATACATTTTTTTCATTGCCTTCTTTTGATATTTTTCATTTTCTACAGCCTTTGGAACTCTAATACTCTACTAACAGTGTACCATGCTTAGCTTTTGTAGATCTGGCAAGCAGTGACATCTAGCTAAGTCCAAAACTCAAGAGAGAGGGGAGAAAGATTCATTAATTACCCAAACGCGGGGAAGTAGTTTTTGAAAAGAAGGGATAATCTCGTTAAGAACAGCCAGTCCCTCAATCCAATCCAATAATAAACGGTTCTTGCCTTTCCTTCGTCCCACATGAGAAAGAAAACACAGGAAAATGCACCAGCAGCAATTGGCTGAGCTGCGCGGCTGCGTCAGCAAATACCTTTGCCATGACCTTCTCTGACACCCCATTCATTGACTGACTCAGAAACCCTGCAAAAAGTCCCGCTTTAAGCCTAGACGTCCCATTTGGTCGGCTCAAACCGCTGCCAAGGCTCTGACTTGCGTTCACTCAACGCCCGCAATTAAACGCGAATTGCTCCCAAGCAAAAGCCAACCCGCCTGCAGAGCAAAGGTATTCGGAAGGCCCGCCATTGGCTACCAGACTTGCAAGCTGCTGGGCTTTGATTGGCTGCAGGGCTTCCTTTGTTCCTTTCCCCATTGCCGCAGAAGACGGAAGTTTGACTCTACTCCGCAGCAGCTGGAGAGATGCAAAAAGAGTCCAGGAGCGAGCGGTGTGGAGCAATCTCGCGAAACACATTTCCTTTCTAACCACATCCTTCTGTCAGTAAGGGTGGAGGAGGAAGGAAAAAGGCGTCTCTGTTGCCGTTCGTCCCGGAATCTCGTGTTGTCTTGCTGAGGATCCCGACATGGATTTAGAGAGCAAAATCAAGAAGGTAAGAGAACAGTGAGTCAGGAAACTGGGTAGTTGGTCAGAAGTTACCTGTCTGCGCTAGGCAATGTGGGAATCCCTCGGAATCTTGTCTTGCCCTTTGACGTCGTCTCAAATTTCGCAACCCATTTCAGTCCTTCTTCACCGAAGCCAGAGAATAATGTTTTGGAAAGGGAAATTGATTATTTTCTTTATTGTAGCGAATAATTATTTGGTTGGATGGTTGGTTGACTGGCTGTTGATTGGTTTAAGGGTGAGAGACTATATGCACATTTATGATACATAAATGTGTGTATAATACAATACTATCGTAATTAAATTTACTCAGAAGTAAATCATGTTTTTAAAGTGAGTTCTGCCCCATTTTACGACCTTTCTTGCCAGAGTTGTTAAGTGAATCACTGTAGTTATCAAGTTAGTAACACGGTTAAGTGAATCTGGCTTCCCGGTTAACTTTGCTCCTCAGAAGGTCACAAAAGGGGATCACATATGATCCCCTTTTGTGACATTGCAACTGTCATAAGTATGAGTTAAGCCAAGCATTTGTATGCCAAGCATCTGAATTTTGATACATGACCATGGAGATGCTGTAACTGTCATAAGTGTGAAAAATGGTCATAAGTCACATTTTTCAGTGCTGTTGTAACTTTGAACAGTCACTAAATGAACTGTTATAAGTCGAGGACTGCCTGTATTTGGCATAAAATTGCATACTTACATATTATCCAAAATGCTATCTGAACAAAGTTGCTCACGTAAACCCCCAACAAACATAAAAAGAAATCTATCTTCATTTCTTCTGCCTATCTACCCAGGAAGTTTTCAGAAATGTAAGTTCTTTGGGTGCAAAGACGTTAAAATGTATGTTTCTATAATAAATAGACTAAATAGACTAATAAACAGACTAGAAATCAACGTTTTCTGTAATTTTTGCATTTGATTCTGCCTTTGGTGACTTTAGATGAGCTGTTCTTGTATACCTATTGTAGTTCTAAGACATTAGGTTAAAAATACTGAAATGGTTAAAACTTGTCATCCCTTATTCCAATTGATGACTTTAATTTTGGCTGTATTAGATTGTTACCTGGAGGTGAATCTTCCCAAAGCCAAGATCCTGGAGAATATTACAATTGAGTGAAACTTCTTCCTCTGATGGCAGATAAAAGCTTTGCTCTATTTAGGTAGGGGGGGGTGAGAACAGATCATATGTCCTGCAGCATTCTTTACAGACTATTGTTTACTGCTATTGTTTCTGTAGTGGTTGAAATTGTCAATGGTCCTCAATACAAAGTCTTTTGAAAGGCCTCAGTACTTGGGCCCTTCAACAGAAAAGAATTTGAAACTAGAATATGATATGAAAAGCTGATATATATATAAATCTCAGGCATGTAAACAGCATAAACATTAGATCTATTATATGATTATCTGGAATGCCTCTGAACAATGGACTTTGCTACATCAGTTTGCTGCATAAGCTTTTGTTTTAAAGAAATTTTATTATATACCTGTGAAATATGCTTTTTTAAAAATGACAGAGAATTTTTTTATACACACTAAATGTTAAAAATTTGCAGAGAAAACTGTTTATTATTATGGCTTGTCAGACATTCCATTTTTATCAACTGTTTCTAGTTATAATAACTAAAGAAAATATGAGGAATACAATTCCTTATCACTCTTGAAAATGGTGCAGAAGTCAAATTGAATGTAGAAGAATTAAGTCCTGGGACGATTGGAGTCTTTATCTCTCTCCCCCCGACCCCTCTGTGTTTCCTAAAAGAGAGTTTAAAAAATAATGTATGGAAAACCTACATAGAACCAAAAGCTTGTGTCAGAGGTTAAGAACAGCTCTAATGCTGTTGAGCTATACATGTTAGTAATCTTATCAGCCCTGCTAGAGTGGACAATGCTGGGAGTTGTAGTTCCACAACATTTGGTCATTTATAGATACCTCACATTAATTATGTAGCCTGCTCCTATATAGAAAAATTTGTAGCCCAAGAGCTGGACACCTATGCAGTAATATTCTCCCCACCATAAAATGGTGCTCAGTAACTGATTGAGATTCAGATACGATGCTAAGACATTATTTTTAAAATCAGAGTTGGTTGAATAACTTTTTTAAATGTAAGACTAAGCAGCAATGGGTAGGCTTGCACTTAATTCAAGTGAGATCAAACCAGTTACATTATGATGTATGTTGCTTTTGAACCTCACCACTTTCTCCAATAGCCATCGTAGTTAAAGGCATCTATAGTCTAATCCTCCATGAATTTAAAACTACCCAAGTTGTTTACCATTGTTTCATCTTGAGCCAGTAGATTTAATTGTTTTAAAATGTGCTTTCTGGAGGAGTATTTTAATCTATCTTGGCTGGATTTCTATATTCCTTTGAATGTTTTTATTTTTGGTCAGGTCATTCTATTTTGCCTTTTCTCTGTCCAAGTATCCAGAAATTAGATTCATCTTTGCTGTATAGAGCAGTGTTTCCCAGTCTTGCCTATGTTAAATCTCACCAATCTTCTATGAGAGTGAGTCCCGTCCAGCTAGAAACCACAGTTTGTATGCATAATGCATTCATTAATATTTTGTTATTAAATGTATCAATTATGGTAATTTTTAGTAATATAACAATACTGTGGAAAATATTTTTCTCAAATAGCTGTAAAAATAATGAGTGAGGATTATTGCTGTTTTAAAAGCTATTTTAAAAGCAGTCTTTCGCTTTTTTAAAAGCAGTCTTCTGAGTGCTAATCAAATATATTTCAAATAATGAGAGAGAACTTATGCAAAGTATAACATTTTATTTTAGATGGCTATAATCAGTGGTGGGATTCAGCCAGTTCGCACCATTTCGGGAGAGCTGGTTGTTAACTTTCTGAGCAGTTTGGCAAACTGGTTGTTGGAATAAATCATTAGGGCATAGAACCGGTTGTTAAATTACTTGCATCCCACCATTGGCTATAATGTACTGGTAGGTTTGTAACTATACTGACCACTGCTATGTCAGAAAAATAAGCATAATCACACCTAGTTAATACTTGGGTGGAAAACCTCCAGAAGATTCCAAAGTTGTAGACTAGACTGCAACATCAAAAATACATACTGCATTAAGGAAATGATAAATTGCCTCTGTTTTGTTACTGAAATGCCTACATTAACATGTCTGTAAAGTCATCAAGGTCGGGCTTAAAGAGACTTGCCTTTATTTATCATCTACCCAGAAAAGGGATGGAAGTAAGCTGAAGGACTGCAAAGAGCAGTGCAGAAAAAAGAGGCTGGTAGAAAAAAATCTGTACTTTTCATAGAGTTATTTCCCCATGGCAGCCATTTTACAAGAGGAGCTACAATGTGTTCTCAAATCCTGACTGTTCCTATCATCTTCAACATACTTCTTAACCTTTCAGCAGTAAATGTCATAGAGTTTAAGGGCGGAATCTACATTGTTTAAAATGCCTTGCCTATTACCTGTGAAAAAAATCTATAGTCTCACATTGTCTTATTTCATCTAATAGTATGTAATGCAGTGAAGTCATCTTAGATGTATGGAAAGTTTGACAAAAATAAGACATAAGCATGACATCAATTTACTGATGTAATCTCAGGGAGATTGTTGATTTTCAACA
This sequence comes from Stegonotus admiraltiensis, assembly GCA_032468215.1. Taxonomy (NCBI): domain Eukaryota; kingdom Metazoa; phylum Chordata; class Lepidosauria; order Squamata; family Colubridae; genus Stegonotus; species Stegonotus admiraltiensis. The sequence continues at coordinate 33,375 of JANHZT010002550.1, read as the reverse complement.
ATAAACTTGAATCATCCCTCTCAGGAAAAAATGGGTGGGTCCCGAGCAATAGATGGTTTGGAAGGATAGAGACTAAATATCAATAAGTTTTAAAGGTCAGTAATTAATAAACCCAGTAATAAACCCATTTCTACGGATGTTTTAAAATGCCAGGAATGTCTTTAAAATTAGTCAGATCTATTCCACAAATAAAAGGTTATTTCCATTATCCCAGATTTTATCCCAGAGCTATAATTGCACTCAACAATGAACTAAAGGGCCACCATCAGTGAGCTGTTGGATAGCATTATTTGGTCTATTGTGTGGATGTTTGGGTGGTTTAGGGGTGGGGAATTAGGTGGTGGGTGGGAGTGTTTGTTTGTTAGGTGTGTTGGACCTGGTCTTTGGGTGTTAAGTGAATTTTGTTGTATGGGTATACTGTGTATACACGTACAGTGACAATAAAGTTGTTGTTGTTGTTGTTGTTATACAGTATATAATTTAAAAGCTGTGTCTGTGTTTGTATATAGTATGTTTATACAAATATGTGAATTTGTGTGTGTATGCACATAGACATTTATATATACCCAGCATATATTACATCACATTCATCATAAATCAGCCATGATCAATGCACTTCATCCTTTATTAAATGCTTCCTCAATCAGCTTTTGTTCCAGGCTGGAGTCTATGTTGCCATCTGTAACATTGGTGACCTCCGTAATATACGTCATTAGGTCACAGACACGGGTCAATTTGCATGGGGAGCTTACATAGTTTATCTCAGGAAAGAAGAAACTGGCACAGTCATGCATGTTCAATACATCTGTCCCCCTCTTTTTGGAAAATAAATATTTCTATTCAGATGATAAATCTTTTGACTTGAGGTATATTCTTGGATGTTTGAAAAATTAAAATAAAGAGTCAAAAATGCAAGCTAGCTTAATCATAATACAAGTGCTATTTAACATATAAGAATAAAGTTGTGACTCCCATTTACTGCAAAGTGCTAGTTGTTCATTGTTTTCACAGAGCTATTCTTAATTCTTCTTGCTTTGTGGCTGCTACCATGGAAACAAGGAAACATGAAAAATCACTATTTTAATTACTCTGAAATTGGGTTCAGTGCCATCATTGGGTTGAAGTTGAATTCAGCGCAGCTTGTCTGAAGTGAAGCCAAATGGAAACCTATTCTTCTTAAGAGACTTACAATTGCTTTAGTACTTTTTGCAGGCAATTTTATAGAAGTGGCATTATCACAAGAAAGCCCTGAATTTATTTCTATACTTGGACTTCTATCAGAGCAGAACTAAGCAAGAACTGTGTGGTGATGCTTTATTAGACACACTGTCTAATAAAATAACTTAAGAGCATAAAATAATAACATGAAAGGGTAAGTTTTAAAAAACCAAATGTTCATCCCCAAAACCAAGGTAATAAATTGTTTTCATCCATTTAAAACCTTATTGAATCAAAGAACGGCTCTATAGTGTTTATGTTCAAATAGTGTTTAATGGCAAAATCTCAGTGTTTTTATATATGTTCGCTATGTACTTTCACTTCTGGACCTTGGCCACATTTAGCTGTCTGAGCACCAACTCTCTGAATTCTGAATAATGGCTCAGTAATGATGCTGGTGAAAAAGATGCCAGGATAGGATAGAGTTTGCATATAGAAATGCACTTTCCAGAGAGCACTGCACATCTTCAGCTGGACGACCAAATTATTTCCTTTGCCTTGCTTTAGAAATTAGCCTACATTTGTACAGGTTCCATCTCAAGTTTTCAAAAATGTGAAGACGGCAATACCTTTTCTTGCATATATTGCAATAAGGAAAAGGGAATATATCCCATATGTACAACAATGGGCGTGCAGACATAAACATACAATGTATATGCATGTGTTTATATGGGTGTTGTGTGTATGTATGTGTGTGGGCATGTGTATATATATACATAGTGTTTGTGTTTGTATATGTATATGCTGTATCTAGTTTGCAAATTGCATTTTAAACTGCAAACAGTGATTTTTTAAAATTATAACCTTGCTTCAAAAATACAAAATTCAAATGCAGACTAAACTCACTCTGGACTCCACATGGGCAGGGTGTAGCTTAGTACATGGAGAATTATCTAGGCATATTATCTAAGGAGGTGATTAGGGTCATCTGCAGGGTGACCTTGGCTATCTGTAGGCTATTTGTAAGCTGGTTCCTCAGCCCTGGTTCCTTTAGGTGGCAGGAGGAAGGGGTTTCCTGCAACCAAGAGATTATTAACACTTGCCTATGAGAGAGGAAAATGCCTGTGGTTTTGAAAGAGGCCATGATGCAATGGTGCATCCCCTCCTTAAGAGGCCTCATAGGTCCATCCATGTTAGACAACACCATTCAATCTCTATCCTTCTTCTTTTGTTCGAACATAGATGGAATTCATAGATGGAATACATTGTTTGGACCCATCAATCAGGATTCAGGCCTGGGCATGAGACCAAGATTGCATTGTTCACTCTAGTAAATGACCCTTTTTTATGACTGCCTGCAGGCCAAACACTCTTTAGCAGATTGTACCAGTCATAGAAGAGAGATCTGCTCCCTATGGACTAATGCAGAGGTCCATCCTGTCCGCTCTGCTTTCTACATGAAGCTGTTGGGAAAGCTCATCTGGCAGTTTGTAGTTTTAGTATCATGTTTGCCAATGATGCCCAGCTTTATATCACAACCTCAGGCCATACTGAGGATGCTGCTGAAGTTCAATCAAGATTAAGAAGAGCAAGTTGGAACTGAACCCAAGCAGGACAGAATTGCTGTTGGTGCATTGGGGTTCTTTCTCAGGCCCAGTGATTACTTTGGATAGGGAGGAACAGATCCATGATCTGGGAGTCCTTTGGGATTCACACTAAAGCAGTAGATAGGAGCTATCGGCGAGACTCATTGCAGTTTCAGTTGCAGTTTTTCCTGGGATAAGAGGTCTTTGTGACAGTGACTGCTGTGTGTAGATCACCACACATCTAGATTACTGCAATGCAGCCTATATTAGTCTGCCTTTAAAAACCATTGAAAAGCTTCTTATTTATTTTGGCATAGAAGGCCAACATGCTAGGCACAAGGCAGTCTAACAGCCTAGATTACTAGTTCATTCTGTTCAGCATTTGTATGCCAATCCTTGGTGCATCACGGGGGGAAAACTAGCTTTACACCAATTAGCTAGCACCGTTTGGGTTGCTGGCTCTTTCAGGCTCCTCTGCCAATCTTGTTGCAATGCCTTGTGTCTGGCCAGGTCCAGCAGTGGTTTCTTCTCTCCATACATGTGAACACAGCTAGGTGTTTCCCACTACAGTGATACCCATTTACCTACTCACAATATTGCATGCTTTCTGACTGCTGGGAGGCAGGTGCTAGAGATCAAGTGGGGAGCTCACAGAGCCAGGCTTGAACTGCTGGAGTGCAGATCATTTCTGGCCAACAGTTCCAGCATCATTAAGCCACTTCCCCATGTTCCCTCAAGAAGCTTCAGTGGATACAGAATATAGTTACCTAGGAAATGAAAACCAAGCTATTCCAGGAAGAATTTGATTGAAATGCCTCTCTTTGGCATTGCCTGTTTTCTGGTTTTTATAGTTCAGTATTTTTTCCATTTTTATTATACTGTATGCATAAACCATCAAGAGTCTGTTGAACTGCAGAGGGGTAAACATTGGATAGTTCAGATCAATTAATTTCTCCCTCATTCCCATTTAATCAAAAGTATTCCTAGGATCAGAAAAAAAATCCTTTCATTTTTCGCAATATGAAAGATACAACAAAAAAAGAGAAAAGTGAAATTTCATGCATTTCATTCTTAAATTGAAACAATAGTTCTTTGATGACAGCCTGATCCAGTTCTGCAAAAAACCTGAAAGAGTTTTTTCTCATCTTATATTCCATTATTGGAAATCATGCTCACTGGCTGATGGGGCTGGATACCGTGTTCCCCCAAAATACGACCTACTCAGAAAGTAAGTCCTAGCTTGATTTGTACATGTGCACCCGATATAAGCCCTACCCCCCAGAAATAAGCCCTAATTAAGACCCTGCCCATTCCAGGATGCACAGGTAAAAATTAAGCTAGGGTGGGGATGGGGGGTGGAGCTGCCCTACTACTTTCCTTTGGACAGTTGCTGCCAGGCCTCGCACACCTCGGCCCATTTCTTCTGCAGCCAGCAAGGCTTTCCTGAAGGCCTCTGTAGCCGATAACAGAGCTCTGGATTGATTGATTGGCTGCAGAGGCCTTTAGGAAAGCCTTGTTGGCCTTGCCAGATGAAGAAGTTCCTGAAGGCCTCTGATAGTGAAAAAGAGGCCGAAGGCGATACGTGCAAGTGAGGTGAGTCAGTGGATGACATCCCCTCCCCCCAAAATAAGAGCTGGTGTCTTTTTTGGTGGCAAAAAAACATAGGGTCTTATTTTCAGGGAAACGCAGTAGTATTTTCTTATTCTGCAGGGCAGAAGGAAATACAGGTAATTCCTGGGTTACGAGTGTCCCTTAGTCAACATTCAAAGTTATGCAATATGCGCCCCCTAATATTTTTGAACAAGTCCCGAAATTATGAATATTGCAGCACTACAGCAGTCATTCCCTCTTATGAATGACCGCGGAGGCTCTGCAACAGTCGCCCCGCCTATTTCCCCCCCCCCCAGCTGGATCTTCACAGGCATTCACTCTGTCTGTGAAACTCTGTGGCAGTTTCTTTACCTGCTTCTTTGCTTCAGGCTTCTGGTACATTCACAGAGAACAGAGGTCCAACGTACCATGAGATCTTGTGAAGTCAGTAGCGTGAGATCTTGGGCTACTGATCTCGCACTTTAGGCCTCTATTCTCTATGAATTGAGGCCTGGAGGTTTGCAAAACAATAGAAAGCTTCAGGCCTTCACTCCATTTGCCGTTTCCTTGCTGAAGCCTGCAGGGAGATTGCATCCCTGTATGCTTTGGCAGCCCTTTGCAAAAAGCCTTTGTCAGCAACAGCAGAACTTGGGAGGGGAGGACGCATCCCTCCAAAGCTCTGTTCCTACTGGCAAAGACTTTTTGAAAAGGGCTGCCGAAGCCTAAGGGGATGCAATCCTCAAGCGCTTTGCTGATGAGAAAGGAGGCCCGGAGGGCCACACACAGCCTTCCGGTCTTCCTTTCTTGCTGGAGATCCGCTTAACGAGGCCTCTGGTGATGAAAAAGGAGACCCAGAAGGCCGTGCGCAGTCACTGGGCCACCTTTTTTGTCGCCGGAGGCCTCGTCAAGCCCCTTGCTGATGAGAAAGGAGGAAGCAGGCAAAGAAACAGGCTGGAGAAGAGATAGGTCTTCATAAGGTAAGTTACCTGGTGCAGCAGGATGGGGAGGAAGCAATTGTGGGGACCCCAGGGGAGGGAGAATGAGGTATCTGTGGGTCGGGGAAGCCCTTGGGTGGTTTGAAGTAGGTGGCCTGTTCCATCACTAGGCCTCCCCGTGGCCTTCCCCCCCGAGATACCTCATGTTCACTTAACGAACTGCATGCGTGGGCGAAAGGGTGTGAGATTCATTTCCACAAATCCTTGGGTTACGAATGGAATGGACAGTCTCCATTACATTCGTAACTCAAGGACTACCTGTAATGGGCATCAGCTTATATATTCCTAACTCTCTGAAGTTATGAGAGTCCTGCAGTAACAGATGGTTTGCTCTTAGATGTTCAAATGGGTTGTGTGGAGCTTTGATGTCACTATCATTTCTGTAGCCTTTCATGGCAGGACACTGTGGCTGTGATCTGGGATTTGCAGCAAATTGACAATCCTGCCCTCCCTTGTGGAAAGGCTGGCAAGATTGAAGCTGTAAGAATAGGAAAATAAAGGAGTGGATGGATTCAATTTCTTGTTAATATGTAAACTGTAAAGCAGATGTGTAGTCTGGGTTTGTGCAAGTTACAGCCATCCAACTGAGGACAGGATGCCGGTTAGGATGCTTTTCCTCTTAAAGCACTTTAAGTTCCTCTTAGCACCTCCTGTCAAAACCAGCCTAGTCTAGAGTAACTGGGACCCCCAAGTTCTATCGTCACTGAGATCAAGGGTTGCTTCCTGGCAAGACCATGCTTTCAGGATGTTACTCTAATTTCCTTGAGGCTCCCAGGAAGCAACATGGCAGGCAATCTGTTGGGAGGACTGATTTTGGGGCTGAGGTAAAACTAGCCACGTTAAGCTAGGAATACCTCGTTTAACATGGCAGCATATCTCCCATGCAAAAGTCAAGGTGAGAGTCATTTAAATGAGGCCAGATGCAGACTGAAGACAATGCAGTTTAATGTAGAAGTCAGCCAGTGCTGAAACACCCCCCACCCACCC
>JANHZT010002550.1:0-16592 GCA_032468215.1 Stegonotus admiraltiensis | reverse complement strand
ATCCTGTCCACATCCTCAGGAGTCACAGGGTCAAACTCCTCCCAGATAACATTCTCAAGACCTTCCTCAGTCATCCCGTCTGAACGTAACCAGTTAGAGTCTAAGTTCCCGAATCTGAGCGATTTTGTCATGCAGATACTGCACAAAGTCCTCAGCTCGACCCTGCAAGGGGGTCTCGCGCCTCTAGGTGAAGAAGTGAGCGAGTCACCTTAAACAGGGCGGCTGGGCGGTTATCTGCTGACTCAATAAGAGCAGAAAAATAGCTAGATTTTGCCGCTTTTATCGCCGCTAGGTAGGCCTTAATATGAAACCTTACCAGTGTTCAGTCAGATTTGGAATGACTGGTCCTCCAACTGCTCTCTAGGTGTCTTTTCCGTCGCTTCATCTCCCTCAGCGCCTCAGAAAACCAAGGAGCTAGGTGAGTTCGGCGACGGGTAAGAGGCCGCAAAGGCACGACACAGTCTAAAGCCCCGGTGGCCACCCTGTTCCAGGCGGCCACCAGGTCTTCGGTCGAGTCGCGAGTCAGAGTCTCAGGAAATGGCCCAAGCTCCTTCTGAAACCTATTAGGATCCATCAGGCGCCTGGGGCGGAGCCAACCAATTGGCTCCGCCTCCCAGCAGCAAGGTGTAATGGTAAGAAAGTCAAGCCGAAGGAGAGAGTGGTCTGACCATGACAAGGGTTCGATGACTATATCCCCTAAATCAAGGGCTCCAAAGCCCGTCCTTAAGGTAGGCCCTCGATAGTGAGGAGGGCCAAACCTGTGAGATGGGGGAGTCTCGCAGTGCCAATAGCTCCACTGCTGAGTACATAAGTAAGATTAGGATGTTAGAAGCAGCTTTTTTGGTAGGGTCAAAAGGTCTTTGGACAAAAGTGTCTTCATAAAGGTAGCACCCCGGACTCCACTGCCCTCTCATAGCAGTGGGAGGAATTAGATAGATCAGTCATGCACAGGGAAGGAATTCCGGGCCGCTCTCTCGTAAAGGCCGGCCAGATGTGTAAAGACAAGGAATTAGATTTTTTTTTTAAGCTCCTCTGGCGAAAGGTGATTTATATAGTCAACTCCCTCAGGGTCCATCATATCATTGTCCAAGTCTCCATCCACCAGGGAGTTCCGATGGTATAAAATTAAGTAAGGGCAGACTGTAGCTGGAAGAATGCCAACAGTTTCTTGATAAGGAAGGATGAAACATAGAAAAAAGCCGCCCATCGTGGAGCGACTTGTTGTACTGACCTTTTGTGCTTTTAATCTACTTACTGCCCAAAGCTGTTCTGAATGGGTTGCCTACCAAATTGATTGATTGATTGATTGATACATACATACATACATACATACATACATACATACATACATACATACATACATACATACTAGTTCAGTTCCCCAGTTAAGCAGACTCCAGTATAATTTTTGTGGTTTCCTTGCAGTTCTGTTTCCGGTGCAATCAAAATATGAAAGAAGGTGACCCAGCTGTGTATGCTGAGCGGGCTGGATATGACAAACTCTGGCATCCTGCTTGCTTTGTCTGCTGTACCTGCAGTGAACTCCTGGTGGATATGATCTATTTCTGGAAAAATGGAAAACTCTATTGTGGCCGACACTACTGTGACAGTGAAAAACCTCGCTGTGCTGGATGTGATGAGGTGAGCAAGAGGCTTCCTGGTTGTTTTTTAGTGCCTAGAAGAACTAATGACTGATGAGGCAAGAATCCCTTTTGCCCATTTTCTGTCTGCCAAGATTGGCCACCAATGCCAAGCACTTGTAAAGATATACTCTGGTCAGAATCTGAATGTGATGGATCTACTTAGCAATTTTAGCTTTTAACCTTGTTAAATCTTTTTTTATACAGACAGAAAAAAGTTAAAGATCTCCATGCAACTTTGAATTCCAGTGGCAAATTATTTCCTTTAACTCCTGAAATAATTCAGTTGGTTGACTTTAGCTGCCATGTGTGCACTCATGTTCCTGAGTTCAGAGGCATTCTTTCGGTACTACCAGTCAGCCAGTACTGAATAAAGTAAAAGATGAGGCATAGAAGCCATCATACAGAAGCTTGGATTCACCTGAATTTTGGATAATGGGGGTAGACTATTTTGCGTAAGAGATGCTTTAGGAATATTATTGATAGAATAGTGCTCATGGATCAGGCCAAGGCTCATTTTATTGCAGCATTTTTGCTTTCACAGTGGTCAGAGAACACTGCCCCAGTTGTTCCATTGCAAGTGGTGTTTATAAGCAGATAAAGCCCTTCATATATCTATCCTCCATGAATTTATCCCCTCTCTTTTGAAAGACATCCAAATTAATGGCCATTATCATGTCCTCTGGTAATGAATTGGGCAGGTTAATTATGCACTTCGTGAAAATGTGTTTTCTTTTATCTAAAGTTTCCATTCAGCTTAACTGAAAACCCCTAGTCCTGCAGTTTGAAGAGAAGTACTTCTCTGTACTTTATATTATTTTATGCATCTCAATCAGATTCTGTTCAGTCAAAAAATCCCGAGTAGTCAATCCATTTCTCATAAGAAGGTGTTGAAACCTCAAGAGTGTTGCTAGTCACCTTCTGCATTTTTGCCATTTCTATTATGTCCTTTTTTAAAAATGTGGGGACCAGAAATTGCATGGTATTTCAGATGCAAATATGTAATAACTTTCTTCATTGTCATTACAACATTCTCATTTTTATTTTTGCCTGCTTTTCCAAAGGATCGTAGTATGGAGTTATATTTTTCTTCAGATTGCTATATTCTGAGTTGACAATGTTCTTGAAATATCCCAAGAATATTTTTCCTATTGGTTCTGAGTGTGAAGTTATGATTTTTGCCCTAATGTGCATTCCTTTGTGCTTACTTAAACTGAACCAATGGATAATTGTCAACGTGTCTATTATAATCTAATGGTTTAAACCAATGTTATATAAAGTTAACTATGAATTCTTATCATCTTACCCAAAATAAAAGTAAACAGTTTTCTAAGACTATTTACTTAGACATATTAGGCTTCATAGATAAATTCCACAACCATGATGCATTCACTATGAACAGCGGCCTTAAAAAGTCCCTGGATTCCTTTTCTGAGCTTATCTCAATATAATACTATTTTTAATTGAGAACTACTCGAAGTTGTAGTCAATCAGAAAACTCTTAAATCGATTTTGTCCTAGTTATAATAATTAGTCCAGGTGTTTGTCACTTCAGATTGATGTGTGCCTCTCTCTTACTTCTGTTACATTCTGTTTTGCCATATAGATGGTATGGCTCATAAATTAATTATCCTAGCATACCAGTTCAGTGAGAATTAAATTCTGTAAAATCAATTCAATGCATTAGTTGCACATGACAATTCAATTGCCACATAATAATTCCTAGAAACCTTTAGCATTAACCACAGTTATAGTTTTGTACAGCTCTATAAAAATAATTCATTGTTAACTGAAATTGAAATGAGGAGGGTGGCTGTTCTTCATTTTCACTGGTTTTTTAAAAAGGAACCCTAGAAAGTTTTTTTAAAAAGGAACCCTAGAAAGTTTTTTTTAAAAAGGAACCCTAGAAAGTTTTATTTAAAAATCCTATCTATTAAATAGAACAAACTAATAACACACCAAGGCATGCAGGAGGCATGTCTTCGTTCATGTGCTGTGGTAGAAGAAAACAATTGTGTAACTAGATTAATGTGAACCTGGTAACTTTGTCTTTCCTGTAGCTTATTTTCAACAATGAGTACACACAAGCTGAAGGTCAAAACTGGCATCTGAAGCATTTCTGCTGCTTTGATTGTGACTGTGTCTTGGCTGGAGAAATCTACGTCATGGTTAATGAAAAGCCCATCTGCAAACCCTGTTATGTGAAGAATCATGCTGTGGTAAGAAAGTCTAGCTTTGCCTGGAATATATAACTACTGTGTAAAGTTACATACTTAAGTGGACTTTCACAAACCTTGTTTCATGAGTAGTTCCTTGAAAGACCATTCTCCGGGAGAAAAATAAGAGACAATACAATCTTCCATATTGTAAATCTTTATGGCATACTGTAAGTAAGATAATACAATAATACAGTATGTAACAACTACTAGCTGATTTGAGAAAGTGATGGTGCTTGTAAAAGTTATCAGGGCCTTTTTCATTCAGGATTCAGAATGGGAATTCTGGACATGGAGCAGAAATTGCACTGATCACCCTAATGGTTTGTTTATATTAAGTGTATGATATAGGAGGGTACTCCTTCTGTCCTTTTAGATCTTTTGATAGCCTTGAATACTGTCATTCATGTTAACCTCCAAGATTGCCTGCAGCTGTTGAGAATCAGTATCTGCACGGTTTGATCAAAGGCACTCTTAAAATATTTCAAAGGTACTCTTTTAAAATATTTCAATTCCTTCCTATTCAACTCTATATGAAGATGTTGGATAAATTCATATTTCAATTCAACTTACAGGAGCTTCTCTAACGATACCCAATTATACATCACCATTCTAGGTTAGGTAGGAATCCAGTGGAAATGTGCCCAGACACTGTAAGGGTGTGGATGAGAAAAAAAACAAGATTTATTTAAAAACAAGATTAATTTCTGCAGCATACAGGATTGGACTATTATAAAATGGAGTATGTGCTCTAACACCAGCAATATGATTATTAATTTCTATCTGTCCTTGTACACTGTTCTGAGCACAACTTTGAAATCAGGAGGGCTATGGTTCAGTAGTAAGGCATGTGGTTTGCACTTGGATAGTCCCAATTTCAATTTCAATTTCAAGGTAGAGTTGGAAAAACTCCTGCCTGAAATCCAGGAGAGCTGCTAATTGGCAAATATTGATGATTTTGGACTATTGGTCTGACACAGCATGAGTTGTTGCATAGTAGTTAAGGGACTAGTCTAGGATCAGGAAGACTGGATCCTAAGGTGGCCTTCAGCTATGAAAACACCTTGGAGCGTTTATTTTCTTAGTCCAGCCTACTCTCACAGACTTGCCATTATAAAAATAAAAATGAAGTAAGACCCCCATGTAAGACCCCATAAGCTCCTGGAGGAAAGATGGCATATAAATCAAGAGAACCTCTTGTGTTCTATATGGGAACAAAATGCCTATAAATAAATACTACAAAAATGCAAAACAGGGTAGGCAAGTTGAACTCCAAAGGTCTTGTGTGACTGCTAAAACTCTCTCTGAACACAGTTCCTGAAAATCATCAATACAGTTTTTTCAAATAGGAAATGAGAGAAAATTGTAGCATAATCCTTCAAATGAGATTAATATAAGGTGGGAAGCCAAATCTCCCGCCCCAAGCCAAGAAAACCCCATGTTCTTAACACACTGTTGGTCACTTTGCATCATTATTGCATGCCCTTTTGCATAAGCAAAAGTTTCTTTGAAAAACTGAGCAAAGTAGCTATTTCCATAAGCAAAAAACCTGTTCTATATATAATGTAATATTGAATAGAATTTATCTCAGTGAGACAAATCAAGCTATTGCTACATTTAGAATTGCTTTAAAGCAAATTCAGAGCACAAACAAGTGAGCATGTGAAAGAAACATGAAGATCAGAGAATACTGTTTAGCACATAAATGTTCAGGTTTGAAGAATAGTTGATCACAAAAATCTAAGATATGATAAATTGCTTTGTTTGAACTTTGAATTTGCAGGAGGACCTCAGATCTTTGCCTTTTAGTCAGCTATCTAAGCTTCATGAGTATACAATTATTGTGATATTTATTTTTATATTACAATTTTATGGATTGTATTTTGACTTCAGTGAACTCCTTTGAGTCAACTATGCTGCAACATCCTAAAAGCCCCAGCAGTGAATGAATCCCAAACAAAGCACAAACTAAACACTGTATATGCAGGACTAGAAAAGGGTGTGTGCATGTGCATAGAGAAACAGTCCAATCCTCTGCTGCCTGCATAGAATTCTTAGCGCTGTCTATTGTTGGCTTACAGAATTCCTGTATTATAAAATAAGTTGGAGGCAAAGAGATCAAAATTAATACAGACTACAGGAGTGAAAATTTGAAAAGGGAAGTAACCATTCTAACCTCAAAATTATTTCATTCCTCAAAGACTTTTGGAAACAGCCAGTCATGAATAAGTTTCCTACATACATATAGTATCTTCAGGGAAGGGGCCAATTTCATCTCCATGAGCAACCTGTTCCTGCAGAAAATTTATGGCATACCTTCTTTGTCTTCATACATTATAGACGAGTTCTGCTTAGAGTAAATACTGTAGTCTCAAAGATAATTGGGTCCTAAGATATAAAGGGCTTTAAAGATCATATCCAGCACCTTGAATTGGCTGTCAGTGCAACTCCTACACAGTAGTAACAGATTAATGTGGCAGAATTAGGTTTGACTTATTGATGGGCAGCTGCATTCTACATCCAGAGAGTCTTCAAGCATCTGTAAAGCCCAATGCAGTATTTGAATCAAGTTTTAACAAGGGTATGAGTGCCACGACTAGCATCTATTCCAGGAAAAACTGAAATTGGTACATCCACGGAAATCGAACAAAGGACTTCTTAGCCATGGCCTGCTCCACAGGCAATATCCATTAATACAAGCTAATGCAAACTTGTCCTATCAGAGGGAGCATCTTGAAAGCAGCCAGCATCTGAATTAATAGGTATTCTATCTGTTTGCTTGATTCTAAGCTGATATTACCTATCTTCTTCTTGTGCCATATCCATCATCGGATGTTGGCGATCATGTTGGTGATCCTATTTTTATCAACAGCCGCACAAAAAAGTGTTGTTGAATTTTATCCAAACCAGTCCCTTAGATTTTGAAGCCATAATGTTCTTCTTCTGCCCGGACCTTGTTTGCCTTCAATCTTTCCTTGGAGGATTAAGTGAAGTATGCCGTATTTTTCTGGGTGTTGCATCACGTCCAAAATATTCTTTTGCCTTTTTATGGTTTTGATGATTTCCCTTGGCTTTCCCATGGTATGAGGGAGGGTATCATTGCAAGGGGAAAGAACCGATATGCATATGCATTTAAGCGCACTACAAGTAATAAGATTATTGGCATTTTTGTGTCATAGATCTAGAAAAGTTGACTAATTTCAACTAGTCAGTTATATTGTGTTGAATATTCTGGTCTTCGTTACCTTCTAAACTTTGAAAGAAATGAATGTTGTTTTCCATTACTCCCCAGGTCTGCCAAGGCTGCCACAATGCTATTGATCCTGAAGTTCAACGTGTGAGTTACAACAACTTCAACTGGCATGCTACCACAGAGTGCTTTCTGTGCTCCTGTTGCAGCAAGTGTCTGATTGGCCAGAAGTTCATGCCAGTAGAAGGAATGGTTTTCTGCTCAGTGGAGTGCAAGAAAAAGATGATGTCCTAATGGAAAGGAAACCAAACTGGGAACCAAGTTTTGCCTTATTTAAAATCCTCTTCATGTCTACTGTATTGGGGGATTTTTTTTAACAAAATCAAAAATATTAAATGGCAGAATCCAAAGATTTTTATATTACTAACTTGATTGCTTATGATTTAAATTCTTAGGCACTTCTCAGTGCTCTTGGTTTCTTGTTGCAGGATGTTTCTCAAGATAGGGACTTCAACGTATTCATACACTTCAAAAATGTCCTATAGAGGGATATGGTACCTCAGGCCATCAAATTGGACTGCATTTCCATTATGAATAGTTGTTGGACATGAGAGTGAATTCTGATGAGAGTTGTGATGAGATATTGTGGAAACCCACAATATCTGGAAGACCATTGGCTTTGTATCTTGTCCTATAGTCCTCAGATTTTTCTTCTATATTTGACATTATACAGATTCTTCAGTAACAAAATATTGATTGGATATGTTGTAAACCTTATGCCTTATACTGACATTTTCCAACCTAATGCTAGTGCTTTGTTAAAATTCCCACACTTGTCAGTTAATAAAATACACCAATAGTGTCCCTATAGTGTGAGTCTCATACTGAATTGTGCTGTTTTAGACTCCATGAATATATGCACACATGAGCAGAGCACTTAGTACTCCATTTATTGCAACTCCCTGCATGTGCCATTATAGCATAGCATAGGAATTAACACTTGATATTTTTATATCAGGGCGTTTTTAAAGGGTGACATAACATTTCAACAACTGAACCCTTTGCCTTTACAGCAGGGATCCTCAAACTATGGCCCGGGGGCCGGATACGGCCCACTGAAGCCATTAATCCAGCTCGTATGTGACAATGAGGCTACCCCGCCCACATCACCCCACCTACCTGCTGGCCCCCACCTGCCTTCTGGAGGCCAAGGCCAAAAATGGGATGCGTGGAGGCCTCAGGAGGCCAAAAACGGGCCCATTTTGGGCAGCAGAGTGGTACTGGAGTGGTACTGTTACCCTCCCCAGCCTCCAGAGAGGGAGGGAAGGAGGGAGGGAGAGAGAGACATGGGGGCAGGGAGGGAGACACATACACACAAACAGAAGTCCCTCACCTGCCCCCGAGGCAGCCGCATCTCTTTGCTAACCTGCTTTCCACCCCCAGGAGCATAACAAATTAAAGTTTAATTTGTGTGTATTGTTTAATGGACTGCTAAATTGGCCACACCCACCGAGTCACATGACCACCTAGCCACGCCCAGCCAGCCAGCCTGCCTGGCCCGGCCCCAACAGTCTGAGGGACCGTGAATTGTCCCCCTGTTTAAAAAGTTTGAGGACCCCTGCTTTAGAGCATTATAGTAGAGTAAGGTATGTGATAGTGACAAATATCTATAGCTCGTGTGTAGGATGACAGTGGACGTTCGTTCTCCTAGCTTGTGGGTTGGTTTCCAAATGTTTTGTTACTAGGTAACTTCAGGGGATAGTTTTTGTGTGGTGGTTGACTGTGTGGTCCATTGTGGTTTGGGAGCTGTGTGTTGGAATACAAAATTTTTCAGATAGCCATTGTGGAGAAAGATTGAAGATGTTGCTTAGCCTGGTAAGGAAATGTTCGGAAACCACCTACAAGCTAGGAGAATGAACCTCCACACTCACAGTAAGGTGATAGTAGGCAGCAGCCTTCAAGTATAATTCAGATGATTCTTTTGAAAGCTTTTTGGCTCTCATTACAACAACAGATTGTAGCATTTACTAATTCTGGCTGATGCTGAAAAACATTAAGCAGTACTAAATATAATTAGTATTTATGTTAGAGACAATGATGAAGTTCCAGGACTGTAGGCTGGACACGGGCATAGAAAAAAAATATCCTGGAAAAAGGAAGAGGCCAACTGTGGTTTTGCCAAAGTGTCTTAATTTAGTTTTTAATGGGCTTTGGGGACAAAACACTTTACATTTGTCATTATTTTTCAATATTTGCTTAAGTACACATTTTGCTCTTTAAGCTTAGAATGTGAATCTGTGGAGCCAGATGTAAATATGCACTAGTTTTTTCATCCTGTTTTTTTCAGGAGGTTGAATTTATTGTTGAATGTGGCCAGTTTGCCTTGAGCAACGTAAAACCTTTTATATTAGGGACCTTTTACAATTGCCTTTTGTTCCCCAGATTATTGATTTAATTTTTTGTAATCAACATATCAGCAAATCCAGGATTTTGAAATCTTCATTAGCATAAGCTTTTTTTTATTTGTTTTTTTTTTACTGCAACATTCTTAAAATATCAAGAGATCTAATTAATTCCCTGAGCAAGGAGGACACGGGCTGCACAATTCCAATGGACTTTTGAAAGTACAAAAAACCAAACTGCTCTGTCATGCTTTGCAATAGCTCTGGGTTTGTTACTTCCCCTTATACTGTGTTGCTGAATCAAGTTAGGTCAAAAAAGCCATTTGAAAGACTCATTCATGTAGAGTGTAAATTGCCTCTGAAGCTGGTATAGAGGCTATGTTTGCTGGGCATCCTGTAATTCCCAGATCCTTTTTTTCTCTTCATGTATTGTAAGGGGTATGTATCTTTTCAATGTGATGTTTGTTGTATGCAAGCCGGTTCTCTTCTGATTTAGAATTCTTAAACAAATCCACTTGAGTGAAGGCGGCTTCCAGTTGCTAACATTTGCCCAGTCAAGAGTCCCAGAGATAAGCATATATCTGTCCTCCCCTCATATATTCTAGAATGTATCCAATCAAATATTAATTAAAACAATAATATACATAAATCGGAAGCTAGTCTTTTGCCAAACAAAGGGCCAATGTCCTACATACTTTGTTTCTAGAGATGCCCCTGGACTTGATCTGCAAATACAGACTACAGGGTTTCTTTTGGCATATGCCTGTCTGCCAAGAACAAACCTTGGAAACTTTTAAGACATATGCATTTCCAGCCCCAGAATTCCCAAGCCAGCATGGGGAGTTCTGGAAGTGGAACTCCACACAACTTACATTTGCCAGTTCTGGGAAAACCTAACCTAAAATAAAGCATATGCATGTGTGTATATAGTCACAGAGAGGAAGGTTGCCAGGTTGTAGGGAGCATTTAAGGGGGTAGAAGAAAGAGTGAGGAATAACTTCACCAGTTTGTATTCTAGTCCATTACATCTTCATCATGGCAATTATTTTGTATATGGATATGGTTTCTCAAGAATTTGAATTGGCAACAGCTGTGATATATTCTAAGATGTTCAAATCTGATATAGAAAAATCAAACAATCCTAAACTTGTTTTTGATGAATTCACCAGAAATTGAAGTGAATAAACCAAGAAATTACCTCATTTCATATCTGCTCAGCCAGTGTCTCATTTGACATTCTTTTGAGCTGTGGAAGCTTAATGACAACTTGGAATGTACTGAGAATGAACTTAATAGCTGAACTTCTGTTTTCCATAAAAAAAATCAGGTTTAGTATCCTGGTAGGACTGGTCAGTTCCTTTATGAGAAATCCTGTAGAACAGCTGTCAGTTTGTATAGGAAATATGACTCAGTTTGATCACTGGGCTGACTCAGAGCTATGTACCAAGCTTTGGTTATGTATGATGTAATAAGCAGCACATGTAGAAGGTTGGCTTTGTAAACCTTATAAACTTATATATCCCAGCTCTTCTGACTAGTAACTGTATGCATATAAGGAATGCTCACAAATAAAATAAGTTGCCAGAATTAATTTTTCCTAGCTTTAGATTGTGTGTTTTATTTTCTGTCTTGGCCACTGTAATGAGCATGCTATTCCAGCAGAGGGTGATGTGTTCAAAAGTTAAAAAAAGAGCTTGCTAAGTAAGTTGAAATTAATACTTTACTTTGATGTTAAAAAAAAAACCCACCAGCCCCTTTCCTTTTTCATAATTCTAGACCCTTAATAATAGTTGACTGAATAAGGCCTCCCACAGACTTATAACATATCTGTTGAAGTTTTATAATAATTATATTGATTATATTACTTAATTGATTGTAAATCAGATGTCTTTAAAATTCAGTGATCATAGTATGTACTGTATATAATCCAAGCTTTGATTTCAGTCTGAGATTTCAGTTTGAGGTTCAGTTTAAATAATTTTCATAGGTTATAATAGAAAATTACCAAAATCTCTATGGCTAATTTCTTTTCACAGAATGGGAGAGAAAGTAGCAGATACAACAGTCCCTTTATATGTATTAGTGCTGGATATCTTTAACGGTTTCACCAGAATACTTTTTGGTATTATTGCCTTGCATCTCTTAATGTGAAGATGATTTTGCATATTAGGTAAAAAAACCCTAAATGTCTCTTATACCTCAAGTTATAGCAGATGACAAAAATAAATACTAATTGCTTAGTGTTGTATTTACTCTCTGCAATAAATAAATCTATGTACAAACATAGATGTTTTTGCAAATATGGATAATCAGAATGTGTCTAAATCAGTGTTTGTCAACCTTGGCAATTTTAAGATGCATGGACTTCAAATTCTCAGAAATTCTCAGCCAGCAATGCTCTCCTGCCAAGGTTGAAAAACAGTAGTCTAAATCTGGCTGCAGAACCAAAATCTCTAGGAATCCCTTAGTGTACTGCCAAAGCTTTCCAGAAGCTGCCCCCAATTGTAATTTGTAATATACTTAAACAGTGATTAGTGAATTCGTGGAAAGTAAGCCTATTGGCTTCAACCTAATTTTATCCTTCCTTTTGTCCTGAATACGTTTTTTAGAATCTAGCTAGGACTCATGTGAGTCCTACTCTTAAAATAGATGTATTCCTGGTCTAGATGCATTTATTTTACTTCATATATTTCCTGACTAAAACCAAGACTCAGATGCTAAAATTAAAATCACTGCTAATCATAACAATGCAAAATCTGAAAAGAACACTCCAGTGCTGATGGGTGCATGCACTGAACACTTTCCAAGCACAGCCGGTACTGTATTTGGAAGCTTCTACAAAGCCATGAGCTTCTAGAAAGCTATGAGCAGGTGCCATCCTCACCTTTGGGACATGGGGAGAAGCTGTTCCAAAGAAAATCAGAAACGCCTGATATTGTGAAAGGAAAACCTTCAGCAAGTGTTCTGAGGCTGTCCCAATTGGCCTGAAAGAATCCATCTGGGAAAGGTAGTCAATTAGTGTAGCTACACAAACCTTGAGCCTTTCAGGGCTTTCTAAGAAGTGACCAGCACCTTGAAATGAACTATCAACCAATGTATCTCTCCCAATTGGGCTTGTATATTTCTGGTCATTGGTGGATATTTGCATAGGGCTAAAAGACCTAGGTCAGAATTTAGCACAGGTCAGGTTTGCATAGAAATCAACAGTTTCTCATCTTTCATTTCTAGGTTTCAAAAAAAAAATAGATCTTAGGCTCAGTAGTTAACTAACTCATTTCTTAGTTGCATCTTGGTCAAAAATGTCAAAGTAATACATGTGACTCTTATTTTAAAAATGGATAATGTTTCAATCATGCAGTCTCAGCTGCCATCTTGATTTTTTTTTTTGACAACTTCTCTCCCTGACCCATCCTGCCCTGTCAAAATGCCCGTTTGCTTTAATAATCTGTGACCTCCTCTCCAGCCCCTCTGACAAGATATTTCTATCTTCCTTAATACAAATTGAGTGTTGCAAAAATGATAAAGCAAGCTGTATCCTGCATGATGCTACTTAATTGTATTTGTACAAAGTATGTTGCAATTTAAATCCAATCCTTTACTGAATTTTCATTCATACTGCATTCTACTACTCAAAACATCTTAAGAGTTTTATCCCACTCATCACTTGTTTAATGCTATAACTAATAAAGTAATCATGAGAAGTAATTTGCCAGAATTGCTCATGAGTTATGGAACTTGAGTATGATTTAAACCAGGCCTCCCCTAATCTGCATCTGAAATTCTAACCATCCTCTATAACTCAGGATTATATCCCTTACGCCTGCCAAAGCCTTGGCTATGATCAAAAGCCTATATAACACATGCTAACCTACATAGAGAAGAAACTTGTTAATTAATTAATCCAGATAAAATCCACCCATATCTAGCTTCTCTTCTTTTGCTTCCCAACCCTTATTTGGAATTTGCTCCCAACTTTTCTTCACAAAGTTCTCCTGCTCCTAACATTTGTTTGGGATAATTAGGCTACCTAGTCCTCAACAATTTTCTCTGCTTTGTTTTTTAATAACTGAAATATTGCTATGACAAAAACTTTCAACTACCCCCAATGTGTTTTTTGCAGAGCTTCATTTTTTCAAAGGTTTTCTGAAGTCACTATTTCTTTCTGAATTCTTTAATTGCACATCCATTGAAAAAAATTAACATAAGTAACATTTTCACTGAGGAAATATTTATTTTATGATGTTTTTACTTTCAAATGTTGATATGTTGTTAGGAAACTTTGTTTTCCGATCATTTTTGTTCTTTACACATTTGTAGATATTAGATGCTCTGATTTCTTTTTGCCACATTATCTTTAACAAGCTTTCTGAATCCCTTTCTTTCAATCTTTTCAGGAATATTCTCCACTTTATTCATTTCTTCATTTGTCAGAATATGAATTACTTCAGCATATGACATATAACATTAAATATTTTTTTCTTCCATGCATGGCAGTAAAAGTAAATAAACAATTGCCTGCCTTTTATCATATCTAAAATCTGCTTTAGCAATTACCTCACTCTTACTCATGGTGGGGTTGGTGGGGTTCCTTACCACCAAACTGTGGATGAGACTAATTGAAACTGCACTTTCATTATTAGTATTAATGTTATAGTTAATATCAAAAGGGCTTTAAACTAAAATTGAGGGAGGGGCATCTTCATGACCTTTAGAACCTAATTCCAAACAAATACCACTAGATAACCAACCTCATAAGGAGGTAGGGAGTAAAGAGAAAGAAAAAAGAAAATATATATATAATGAGAGAGTGATGGAAAGGATGGAAATCCCAGTTACAAAGTAGGACAGGTAAGAAACATTCCCAAGACATATAAAGGACTCAAATGCCTACAAACTAACACTCAGAGTTTAGGGAACAAACAGGGTGAATTTGAAGCTTTAGTACATGAAGGCAGATATGATATAGTTGCCATTACTGAATCATGGTGGGATGAAACTCATGACTGGAATGTGTTGATAGAAGAATACAAGCTATTCAAAAGAAGCAGACCTAACAAAAGAGGAGGTAGAGTTGTATTATATATAAAAATCACTACATCTCTACAGAAATACACAAAACCAAAGATGAAAACCTTCTAGAATCCATATGGGTCAATATAAAAGGGGGAAAAAATGACATTGTCATAGGCATATACCATAGGCCACCCAAACAAGCAGAAAAAATAGATGAACTCTTTGCTAATCAATTAACACATGTATGTGGGAAATGTACCATAGTAATAATGGGAGACTTTAGCTACCCTGACATCAACTGGGAGACAAACTCTGCAGCAACTGGCAGATCACTGATCATTGTCAATCAGCTGTACCGTGCAATTGTGGGAACCTTTTTAAAAAAAAAAATAAAGCATTTTTTGCTACCAGTTTGGGCGAATAGGTAGTAAAAATTGCTTTAAAAAGTAAAAAATAAAAGTTGGCCGTGCCCAACCAGTCACATGACCCCCACCAAGCCACACCCACCAAGCCACACCCACAGAACCGGTAGCAAAAAAATTTTCATTTCACCACTGAATTCAATATAATGCAAACACAAACAATAAAATATAATCCAACCAGTGTTTTAAACTTTAAAAAAACCTGATCTTAACAAACACAGGGAGGGCCTAAGAAAAATTCCATAGATAAAAATCCTAAAGGAGAAAACAACTCAAGAAGCATGGGAAACACTGAAAAATATGATCATAAAAGCCCAGTCCAACCGTAAGGACCTGCCCCAGCTGGTCCCTCCCAAAAGCAAGACTCTTGAATGCGTTATGTTGAATCAAAAGAACTTTTGCTGAGAGAAAAGAGATTGCAGGAAAGCAAGGAGGAATCTGAAAAATCCTGCACAAAGCACACAGCAATTTTTTTGTTTCCCCAAACCCCCTGACCAGTTCACCGGCAGCCAATGTGATGCCATAAGATTGTTATGGGAACTCCAAGGTACTAGGCAGGTAACAGTTCACCCTCAGAACATGAAACCAGCTGGGAGGGAGTCCACTTGATCTCCAAAGACAATCCCCTCCTCTAATTCCCAAGCAGTTACAACGAAAGCAAAAGTATGTGAAAAATGCCAGCGGCCTCCTCCGACCCCCAACAGAATGGGAGGACATAATGACCAGAAAAAATAAACCACCAATAACAATAATCAAATTACAATCCAGAAAAAAATCTCTTTGGCGAAAAAACAAAACAAACTATGGAGCTAACTTCAAAAACCGCTACAAAAAATTATGCCAACAAATAAAGATCGAATGCACCAATTACCACATCAAGCAGAAAGAAAACCTTCTACGCACAAAATCCACCCGTGCCTTCTATAATTTTGTAAACAACAAACTTAAAGACTCGAGATCCATCCCACCCCTAAAAGGACCAAACAATGAAGACTGTATTGATGAAACAGTTAAAGCCAATGTCTTTAACATGTTCTTTGGTTCAGTCTTTGTAAACAGCAACAACATATACCCAACATTTCCCAGTCATACTACAGACAATTACAACAATTACGATGATCTTATACATATTGATTTTACAGAAGACAATGTTGAAAAGGCACTAGGCAATCTAAAACCATCTCTATCTATTGGTCCTGATGGACTATGTGCATACTTCTTTAAAAAGCTGTCCACTGCAACTGCAGAACCTCTAAGCATAATTATTGAAAAATCTTTCAGTACCAGCACCTTGCCCTACCAATGGTCACAAGCCAGGGTCATCCCTATCTTCAAAAGGGGAGACCCTAGTCTAGTTGAAAATTACAGACCAATCTCTTTATGTTGCGTCACCTGTAAAGTCATGGAATCAATCATTAACCAATCTATTACCCTACACCTAGAGACAAACAACCTACTTTCTAATAAACAATTCAGTTTCAGAAAAAAATTACCCTGTAATCTACAACTACTGCATTGCAAAAACATATGGACTACACATCTCGATCAGGGCAAAGCAATAGACACAGTTTACATAGACTTCTGTAAAGCTTTTGATTCAGTAGTACACGACAAATTACTTCTAAAATTAAAATCCTATGGTATTTCTGGACTCCTACATAAATGGATAGCTGCCTTCCTGTCAAACAGACAACAAGTGGTCAAAATAG
>JANHZT010002546.1:101118-112188 GCA_032468215.1 Stegonotus admiraltiensis | reverse complement strand
TCCTTTCCTTTCCTTTCCTTTCCTTTCCTTTCCTTTCCTTTCCTTTACTTTACTTTACTTTACTTTACTTTACTTTCCCAACTGGAAAGGCATGTGATACCTATGACTACACCACTTGCCCATTAATACACCTCACCAGGAGTTGTTTTAACATTCCAATACTATGAGCAGATTTGGGCAGCTGCCATTTTAAAAACAAAATTATTTTTCTCACTCCCTTTTAATTTTTTAACCCTTCGAATTTCTGCTTCTAAGCTTGGGACAAGAAAAATGTAGAGATCAGGGTCAAAAACTTCAAAATATACAGTCATGGAAATAATATATGAAACAAATTGGTGTTACAAGGCAAAGGGAACTCATCTGGTCTCGTGTAGCCAAACGAGACTCTTCAAGCATTTTAAGAACAGAATAATTTTTTTGACAGACTTTCTTGGAGAAGAGTCTGACTAGTATAATTAGAAAGTATAAAACTGAATTTAGACTGAATTATGATGATGAAGTACATAACAATACATAGATATAGGTGGTTGAAGTGCTTAAATACAGTCAATTTAAAACTGCAGGGGACTGATATTGGTGAAGCTGAGGGACGCCAATGCATACAGGGGTACGTGATAGTAGATTAGATTAATTATTCCTTTCCTCTAAAAAGTATAAACAAATGTGCATTCAACCAGCATTGCTGCAGTTACCTCTCTTCTGCATGATTAGCAAAACTGTTCACTTGTAACAATAGTAAAGGGCTGGCAAGCCTAATCTGTACAATTTACCACAATGAATCTCAAAGAAAACATGATGTCAGTGTTTTGATGTAGGTGGTCTCTGAAGGCAATATGTGGATTTCATAGAACACAGATTTAATTTAAAATGTATATGGAAAGAGGCACTGCCTAGGCCCGGCACAAACCACAAAGATACAACTTCTGTATATAGATGTTTAACCTGTAACAGGACACATTCCTTAAAATTAAGGTTTAAATTACTCCCAGAGGAACAGTTGTCTAGTCAATCCCACAACTGGATAACTAAATTACAGTATTAGTTGCCATTAGCTATTTATGATATCTAAGAAAGTCAACTGGCTGCAAGCAGATCTATTATCTTTAACATGATTCTGATTAGTTATGCTACATTATTCCTCACCCCAAAAGGATATCTAGAACTATACATTGGATACTTACAAACTCATCCCTTGGTTGTCCAATTCTCTTTTTTCTCTCTCTAAAGATACACGTCCCTTATTGTACATGTGGAGATTTTGAGACCACTGAACTTATTTTTGTCACATTGAGCTATCAAATGTTCATACTATCTTAAAGAATAAAATTGTCAAATACATTAAATAAATCATACTTTTATATAATAAAAAGCAATATTTTACTTTCCATGGAAGATTTAGGGCTTTTTGTTTTAGCTTTCTGTTAATTGTAATAGAATAAGTATGTATGAAAGACTTCATAGTAGAAGATAATTTTACACTTAAGGCCTGCTATTTGGTGATGCTAGCTCAGATTATCAGTTGTGAAGTCAGTCAGTATAGATTCCAATGCGATTAAAACAATAATAGTTCTAAATGGCAAAGAGGCTTTCTGCCTTAAATTGACAGAAACCTGCAATGACAGCTAATGACATGCTTGTAGGAAACCTTGGGAAGATCTAATTATTCCATGAGAAATTATTCGGCTATCTGAAATTCCTAGAGAAAGCAGGAGATCTTTGACATAGGGAACTGGGAAACCGGGTGGTAGCTGTATGAAGCCAAACTAGTGATATTTAAGTAGAAGAATGAAGTGAGCTATTATGAGTGAATTCAGATACAGGCAAAATATTATGTTTATTCTATTGCTGATATTTTATATGGCAACAAAGCAGGGTGGCAATGGTCTTCTGATGCACAGGGGAAAGATGAGAGAGAGAGAAGGGGTGGGGGAGAGAACTTTCCAGAAATAGACTATGAATTAAGTATCATGAAGCATATTATAACTTGGGGCTGAAAAATATAGTGAACAAATTGACAGGTCACTTAGGCCATGACAGGAGATGAAAGGAAAAAAGATCCAATATGGCATTCAGGTTCATCCAGAGTCTACTAGAATGAGTGGCTTAAATAAATTTGCTGAAATAATAAACAAATTCAGGTCTGAATATGGTCGATCAGTAATAATGCCCAAGAAAAGTGTATTGTAAGGTTTCTGTCAGTAAGTATGGAGTATGAGCAATTTGGCTGTCTTGGTGGTAAAGGTTTGGCATGGACACTGATGTGGCAGGAAGAAATACAAGCTTTGACATCTGCTCTAATTTGAGACCACTAAAAGTCATAACACAAGAGACAGATAGTTTTACTTACACCAAAATGTCCAATTGGCTGGCTGTTTCAGCAGAATTGCATCATTCTCTACCTCAAAAAAAGAGATTCTGTACGTAGAATTGATCATTGTGGTCCAGTTCTCCCATCTCCAAGAAAAGGGGGAGGGCAAAGTTGAAGCTTATTCCTGAAGGTAATCTATATAATAAACCTATATCCATATGGGTCCCATTTCTGCTAGGTGCAAATTTGATCAGTCAAATCAGGCATCTCCCTTCTGGCCCCAGGTCCCCATAGATTGATGCCGGGCTAGACAAAGTTTTCAGGCCACAGAAAGAAAGGGGAGAGATCAGGGGTGAAATGCTACCAGTTTGGACTGGTTCGGCCGAACTGCTAGCAATGGTGGTGGGTGGTTCGGAGAACCGGTAGTGATGGTAGCATGAGGCTCCACCCACCCACCCAGTCGTCGTTGCTTCCTAGTTTTAACCAGGAAGTAACCTGTTTTTTACCCTCTGCGCATGCACAGAAGGGTTTGCAGAAGCACGTGCAATCCAAACTGGTAGGGAAGGTAAGTAGATTTCACCCCCGGGAGAGATTCATAGGAAATGAAATAATCAGGCTTCTGTGATACAAAATCAGGTTGATTGTTTCCTGAGTAGGGATGTAAGAGATACAAAAGTGAAAGTGGAAACCAACTGTGCCATTTGTTATGGCATGAGTGAGTTTGTGAGAGGTCCACAACAATTACAGAACATTATAATTGTTTACTGTGAACAGTTTAGAATTTGGCTAACAGTAAAATTCCTTTGAGAAGATGGTGCCACTTTTGACTGGCATCTTGATTAGCAAGTCAGCCTATTAAACTATCAAAATGCTTGCCAACATATTCTGGAAAAATATGATTCATAAGTCACTTGAAGACTGAGGAGTTCTAGGCAGGCCAAAAATGCTCACTGTGTATTTAAACTGTTCAGAAGTGTTAAAGGCAGTTAAATATCCATGCAAACTATTATGTGATTCCAATTATAGATTGTACTGAAGTCCAGTTTATAAAAAGAAAAAAGAAAAGGGAAAGTTGGAAAGGATAACAGGTTCTCCTTTATGCATGCGGTTACAGAGTCTAGTAAATTACCCAGCATCAGGATCCACTATGGCTGGCAATGGCATTGGCAGACCAATATGAGAACTGATTCTCACATTAATAAGAAGAGTAGTCATTTCCAAAACAATCAACAGATATAATGTACCTTTCCTTCACAAGTCCCCTTTCCTGTAAAGCAAAAATACAAAGAGAAAGCTAAGCAAAATATTGCCATCTTAAGTTGCATGTGTGAGGGTTTCTTATTTGAAAATAATGTATCACTGGAACTCTTGTGTTGTAAATTTTCTAATATGTATTGCTAATCAGAAACTTGTTTTCTGGATTAAATTTTGGTAGTTCTACAAGAGAAGTCTGTTAGCCACTTTTTATGTGATGAACAAAAAGGAACTAATATTATTGAAGAACTTTAGCTGCCTTGGATCCACTTAATTTCCAGATGTCTGTGCTTGGGATAGACCTAATTCCCCAATGACAGGGTTTAGGGCATCTGTTCAGAAAATATCCCCCCTTTTCCATACATTTGGTAAGTAGCCACTGTTTTAGTCAAGGGGTACTTAGCAAGCCATCCCTATGTACAATGGATTCTCCACAATATACATACAGTATAGGCTTCATGTGTGTGTTTCTTGTGTGTTTGTGAATTATGAGGATTTGATATCCAAAGCTTCTGATAAGTGGATGGAAAGTGAGAATGAAGCTAAAGAGAATAGTGGCATTTTTTCTTCCACCCATATGCAGCTGCAGTTCATCAAATCTATACAGTCTATACCTGTCAGGTGTACAGAACCAGGTCCAAACATGAAATTTATTGATTTTTTGCTCAAGCCTACACACAGAAATCTTTTCAACTAAGTTTGCATCTGAGTAACACTAGATAAGGTTCAATGGCATTCAAGGGAGGTGGGTAGACCTTGTCCTCTTGTGACTGTATGCAGACCCTACAAGGATTACTCGTTTAACTTGTCCCCCTATCCCTGCCAGTCTCTTTCCTACAATACACAGGCAGAAGTGGTTTAATGTATTTAATATCTCATCCTGTATCCTATTACATATGGATACTACAAATCCCATCCACTCCCCTCCATTCGACTGGAGAGGGACCAATGGCACATATTCATTCTAGAGTTTCCCTTTTATGGAATAGCCTGCTTTCACAAGGTGAGGAGGACTCTCACTCTCACCCTAGAACAGTGATGGCTAACATTTTCCCTCGGGTACCGAACGCGCGTGCGTGACAGCACGTGCATGCGTGCCCACACCCATAATGCACTGCCCCATATGCCCTGCCCCCTGCACATGTGAGCAGGACCCCCCCATGCTCCCCTGCCCCCTATATGCATGACCCTCCCACGCTCCCTCCGCTCCCCCTGCCCCCGTGCATGCATGTGTGACCCCCCCACACCCTGTTTCCCTGAAGCCTCCGAGGACCAAAAGCAGGGAACAGGTGGGCGTGCTGCACCCCCCTGCTCCCTACACATGTGTGCATGGCCCCCCAGCCCCCCCATGCATGCAAGTGCATGTCCCACGTGCACAGTAAATCAGCTGGCTGGCGGGAGGCGCGCACCCATGCATGGTGGAGCTGACCTAGGGCAACAGCTTGTGTGCCCGCAGAGATGGCTCTGCATGCCACCTGTGGCACATGTGCCATAGATTCACCATCATGGCCCTAGAGGGTGATAAAATCATGGCTTTGTCAGGAAGCCTTTGAGAACTGACCATAGAAGTCATTGGTGCCTGTATTATATAATGGTTTAATATAATTTTTATTTTATAGTATTCTATACCCTCAAAATTTCTAAATTGGGCATCTATTTTGCAATGCTGTACAGGAGTCTAATTATGTTTACCCAATTTGATATTGTATATGGATAAAAGTAAGTTCTTGATGATGGTAGTGCTTTCTTTGCCTTTCTTCTGTCCTTTAGTTTTAGTCTAGAACCTAGAGTATGCAGAGTGGGCCTTCTGGGTTTTTTTTTAGTACATAGTATAGGGTCCTTCATTAGCCATTATTGATCATGTCCAGGTTATCTTCATGTTCTGCCAGATTTGGGCTTCTAATCAATCTATTTAGCAGAATTATAGAATGATAGATTGGATGAGTTGGAAGAGCCTTAATAGGACTTATCTTCCAATCCATTACTCAGTGCAAAATCCATTAATTAAACCATCCTAGATAGGTAGACATAGAACTATATTTGAAACCTGTAGCTGGGGAATCATTCACTACTTAACAATTTATAACCTCAGGAAATTCCTCCTAATACTCAGCCAGAATCTCCTCTTTTTCCCCCCTAAATATTGATTCTTATATTATCCTTGCTTTCAACAGAGAAAAGGGTAGTCCAAGTTGTATATTATAGCCATTTAATATTTATAGGCCCATATCTTACCCCTATTCAGGTATATCTAGATCTCTAAATCTTCCAAAGTGTCCCCATTCTTAAGTTTTTAAAGATTTGGCACTGTTTTGAGGGATAAACCTCAAAAAATAATGAGTGCAATTATTCTTCATAGAGATTAAGGGAAAATTTGAAGGGGCCTCATAAATTTTATTGTAACTTTCTGTCTTAAGTTTCTGGAAATTTTATATTTAGATACTGGTTAATTTGTTATGTTATTGATTTTCCATTTGATAACTGAATTTTAATTGTATTATAGCATTAAATTTAGTAGAGCCATTTTTATACATTAGGAGACATTGGAAACATTGGCATATACCTTTGTAGCAAGCTTTCCTGAGAATATTGAATTTTAGGATTTCTTATTTTTGAGTCTAGGTGTTGCTATGCTGGAAAATCAAGTTAAATTTTAGAATATGAAATTTTGCCTTCTTAGGTCTTCATATTATTCAGGCAATAAAAATAAAAGCTCTAGGCATATCCACATTCCCAGTTCAGTTTAAGACTGTTTCTAATATTTAGTTGGTGCTTATTTTAATGGGGGAAAATAACTGGCAATTATTATAAAGCAGTGACCCACACTGCATGTAATCCAGCCAATCAGTAGAAAGGAGTTTAAGCTTTGTGCTATTTTGTGTTTCTGAAAGCAGCTGTATTTCATTCCCCCCCCCCCCCCATGATTTTGTTTTCCAAAACAGCTTTTCGGGATTCTTTCTGCCCAAAAAATGCTTTAGGGCCAGGTAGCTAATACATTAGCAAAATTAGTAAAAAGTATGTAGATATATTGTGTGTGTATGTGTGCAAATATGCCCAAATAGAGAGAGAGAAGAAGATTCACATTATGCACATACTGTGAATCTCTTCATCCCAGAAAGAGGATGCAATCTATAGGGTCCACATGCACTCTGTGCTGCTGATCATCTCTGCAAAATTCTTGGCGTGACTGGGCAGGATTTTCATACTTATTAGAGACCAGTAGAAAACTGTAGTTTAATCACTATTATTCAAGATTGTGGCTTGCTAGTAGCTTAGATTCCCTAATTAGTATCTGTAGCCATTGAATGGTACCAGGTGCTTCTTACACAACCCAACTTCCTATCAATACAGTACATGCTATCATCAGGTGGTCAAAAGTTCTACCAGTGATTTATCTCACAAACCTCCACTGAACACCACTGACAGTTTTTTAAGAAAAATAATTCAAACTATGCATGGAAGTACAGTTCTGCATATGCATATCTGTTTGTCACTGTCTGTGCTGGAAATGCCAATCACCTGCTTAGGGCACACTAATCAGTTCCAGATGGCCTGCTTTGTCCCTATTGTTAACAAAGCTTTGAGGCGGGAAATTGTTCACTTCCATAAATTCACTGAAGATACTAGTGGCATGAAACAGTTGAGCTTTCTAGTCTCTTTTAAGATTTTCAAAAATAAATATTGCTACATAGTCATATTACTATTGAATATCATGCTGCTGCCTAGATAATTGCTTAAATTAACACTTAAGAATTTCCTTCCCTAAATATTCAAGTTGAGAGATCATTTTATGTTTCACAGGAATTCATTGCTCCCCAAAGAATTTCCGGTTTCTAAACATTTAAAGCTGGGTAAGGCCATGCATAGCCTGGAGGCTGTAACTGGAAGATTAAAAGAATTATTTCTTAGAAGACCTCACTAGTTACTTCACAACTTTCTTCACAAACTTTTCTATGCTGAATATAGGAAGCTGTCTTTTCCTAAGTTCAATCACTGATTCTCCTAAATTAGTATTGTTTGTACTGATTAGTCAAAAGCATTTCCTTGCCCATCATGCCAATTTGCATGAAAGGGGCTTTCCTTTTGAGCTATATCTTTCCTCCTCTCAGCTATAAGATAAGCTATGTCTTTCCTCCCTGCCTCTAAGCTATAGATAGTCCTCGCTTAATGACCAATCATTTAGCCACTGTTTGAAATTAAGATGGCCTCAGAAAGGGGGCTTTACAACCTGTAAAGCACTTCTGACTCTCACAAAATGTCACACACGCACCCCTGCAGCACTTACGATATGTTGTCAAGGGCCAAATGTAATCCTCATTTCCACTCTTCTCTTCTGGAGAGAAATCAATGGGGAAGCTAGCAGGGAAGGTTGCAAGCTGCTGCTGCTTGCCAAGAATACTCATTCTCATCTCTGAGGGCTGGCTGAAAGAGTTCACTGCAGCCAAAATTCAAGCAGGCATGGAACTTAAAATCCTTCTCCCCCTGCCTCCGCAGGGGTCTCTACAGAGGCGGCAAAAGAAGGGCTCAAAGCTCCATGCATGCCTGAACCTCAGTGGTCACAATTCAGCAGGAATGGAGCTCAAAATCCCTTCTCCCTGCCTCTGTAGAAATTGCTCCCCAGGGTTAAGGAGAGAACTTTAAGCTCCGTGCCTGCCTGGATTTTGGCAGCCGGATCTTGCAGTCCTTCTCTCCCTACCAAAATATGATCAGGAATGAATTGATTCCATATAGGTATGCATGGAGCTTGGGGCCCTTGTGGAATTCTCTGCAGAGACAAGAAGAAAAAAACCCAAAGTTTTGGACCTGTTTGATCTTCAGCAGCTGAAATCCAAGCATGTACGGATCCCCAAATCCCTCCCTCCCCACCTCCAGGGGGAGTCCTATAGAAGCAGGGAGAAAAGGATTTTAAGATCCGTGCCTACTACAGTTATGCAGCTCAAAATTCCTCCTTCCTTGCAGCTCCGCAGGCACTGACAAGGCCTCTTAAGTTGTTCACTTAACAACTTGTGAAATTGCTTAATGAGGACTGGGATTGCAGTCTCTGAACAAAGTGGTCATGAGGATATGACACTTAATGACCGCTTCACTCAAAGACAAAGAGTCCAGTCTCAATTGTGGGTAGTTAAGTGGGGACTCCTTCTAAGAGTGGACAAGTTTTTTTCCCAAAAAATGTTGCTTCCTGAAAAATGTTTGGTGATTATGATAGACCTTTTCAAACTAAATACAAATATAATTTTAGAGCAACTGCAGCATGTAAAAATCTTGAGAAATATGAAATTAACTTTTAATGTATTTAATTGCATAATGTTTCCGACATGTTGCATGACTTCAACAGCACCAAAAGCATTTAGCTCTGGTTTTCGCTTGTATAAATGCATCCTGATGTGATGTCCAACAATAATCAGCTAGCATTGATCAGGATTCCAGTTGCCTTGTTATGCTTTTTCCATTGTAGCAATGTCTTGGTGAAAACATTTGCCATGTTTATCACTGACTGCACCTAGATGTTCAGGAAAGAAATCCAAATATGAATGCAGAAAATGATTCTTCAGTGACATGTTGCGCTTTATGATCTTTTACACTAAGAAGTTTGTCAACCAGCTGAATGCAGTCTGGTGCTCTGTACTTGCCAAGAAAATACTCAACTACATCCTTAAATGTTTCCCAGGTGATTTTTTTCTGGGCCCACTAACAGATCTTTGAACTGCTTATCACTGATGACGTATCTTATCTGTGGAACAACAAAACAGCCTTTCTTAATCTTGGCCTCAGTTATCCTCAGAAACATCTGTGTCAAATAACGAAAACCTGCACCTTCCTTATTCATCACCTTAACAAAATGTTTCATCAGTACAAATTTTAAGTGAAGTGGAGGCAAAAATATCTTGGTCAAGTCAACCAATGGTTCATGTGCCACATTTTTCTGTCCTGGAACCAAATTCTTTCAGTGGCCATTTTTTTTTTATGTAATGACTGTCTTGCACAGCTGTTCCATTAACAAATGTAACAACAACAGTCAGCCTGTGGAAAAATAATTATTAAATCATCTTGGTTGATAAAGCTTTTCCAAGTAGCTGTCAGAATGACTACTGATAAGTCTGGGGTAATCATGTTAATGGCAGTTCTGTTAGCAGCAGTATCGCAGGAACTGTTTCAGAGCAGTGATAATGCTGAAGGGGATGGCATTTTAGGCATCTTGGTCTTTTAAGAGATGCATTTACAACACAGGTGACCCATCTGCAAGGAAAAGCATGGCATTGGATTCCAATGAGGAAAACTCAACTGGCTCATAGATTGCTACACAGCATTTTTTTCCCATATGCAGTGTCAGCATTTCTCCTTTTGGAAATTCACATGTGTAAAATGTTTTCTCAATTCAGGAGTATTCAAAGGTCAGTCTGATAGTTCACAGGACATGCTCTGAAAGAAAATACTGGAGGGAAATCAGAAATGCATGTGGAATGTATACACATTATGCTGCTATGGAATCCAGAAGAGAATGTATGAAGAATTTTTCAGTTCAGTCAGTGATCCATCATGATAGCAGTTTGTGACATACAAGTAATCCTGTAGTTTCTTCTATTTTTCTTTTTTTTTTAAAGTATATCTATACCTAAAGTCACCAAGGCAGTCAAGGCATATTTTAATTTTTGCCTTCTTGAATTGAGTTGAACTAAATGATTCAATGATTAAAAACTCATTAGAATTAGATGGTTCTAATTTCATGAATATTTAGCCATGCAATAACATTAATTTTCTCTACTTTGATATGAAAATATGACCTTTGATTGGGAAAAACATAGAATTTCTTAAGCCAATACAAGTTTTAAAGAGAGTAATAGAACGGCTGACAACGGCTTCTTTCCACAGTCCACATCCTGTGGTATTTGCATTTTCATCAGTATGTTTGTCTTACAGACAAAATGAATATCAGATGCTGGATTTGAAAAAGGGCAGACCTAACATGAGGTGATTAGTTTCAAAAACAGATTTTATTCTCGATAAATTATTACCAAATACAATCATCTGTTGATTGAGGATATAAAACAGATTGACTTAGTATAATGCTGTTAGTTAAGTGGGGAAGGGGATACGATGTAATATGATTATTTAACATGGTCTGGTACTAAACCCCCAGAAGTACAAATTGAAGGCAAATAATTAGATTTTCAATTGAAGGATATTGATTTGTAAAACCAAGTTTATTTTTTAAGATCACATTTTTATGTTGGTTATTATTATTGTATTATATGCACAGGAGAGGCATAAAGAACATTCTCTTGTAGGAGCGCTCTTTGAACTGGCAGGTCTTCAACTGCAACAGAGAAAAGGCTTTGGTTGAGATAACAGGTAGGGCAGGGGTGAAATCCAGGAGGTTTTGACAGGTTCTGGAGAAATTTTGAGTAGTTTGGAGAACTGGCAAATACTACATCTGGCTGGCCCCAGAGTGGGGTGGGAATGGAGATTTTGCAGTATCCTTCCCCTGCCATGCCCACCAAGCCACACCA
>JANHZT010002546.1:59109-70535 GCA_032468215.1 Stegonotus admiraltiensis | reverse complement strand
CCTGGTGGGACTCGAACTTGCAGTAATTGCAAGCAGCAGATGTTAATAACAGACTACCAGTCTGTTGAGCCACCAGATTTGAATTCTCACTTGGTTTTGACAATTATGTCCTAGATGTGTCACTCACATCTTAGTCATGCAAGCTACTCTGACTAATCAAGCTTTAGTGCTCTTCATATGTGTTGTCCACAACACTCTGAATTTCTTTCATCAGGTCATCTTGCAATTCTGAGAATTATTATTCCACATTATTTGATACACATCAGATAGAGGAAGGCTGATCCTGTGCTGTAGTTTATTCATTACACCCAGTGGCTCTGTGCCCATTTTCTTGTATAGCTGATTATTTCCATTTCTTAACATCCATAATACCTCTGAATAGCATTCCTTCCCTCTGCCACTAAGAGACCTCAAGCTCCCATCAGGCCTTCTGCTGCAATCACATTTTATACATTGCTGGAGAGGTAATATGTTTTTAAGTATAGGATGTCACCAGCCTACATCTTGGGGTTAAGATCTAAGGACAAAAAAAGAAGTATGTTTACTGGGCTGAGCAGCCTTTTAAGTAGCCAGAACTGTAGCCAAGTGTTTAATGACAGCATTAATTTCTTTGAAGACAACATTCAACTCTCCTGCATCTACACAAGAGTTCTAGGTTGTCTTACCTAATTGACCTCTACTGTGACATCTTCCATTGCATGGGCAGGCCCGTGCTATATTCACTTATTTCCAGCTTGCCTGAAATTATGATGAATGATCTGAGCTCCATTCAATTATTGAAAAAGTGCAAAGAAACAGAAACAATGGAACTGGCAAAGTGTTCTGCATTCTTAGGAACAATTTAGGCTAATTAGCATCAACTTCTCCCCCATTCATCATAGCCCTTTAGAAATATAAACAAACTGTCAGCTCTAACCTAACAAACAGATCACTGAGCTACTTAACACAAATTATTCTTACATGAAAAGCTCCTTCTCAGGCAATATTCTCCTCTAGGGCATCTGGGAAGCTGAGCTATTAAAATTGAAGACATATGTTTCAGTCAAACTTAACTTCTCGATTGCAATGATCACTGTTGTGACAGTTTTCCGTCAGCGTACCAATTGCAGGCAGGATGTTACACACTTAAAACAAAATGATGAAACAATAGAGCTAAACGAGGCCTGTTTTTTTAGTACTGTATTAAACAAGGTTAATTATCACACTGAATTTCAAGCTCTCATTTATCATATGTTTCAGCTTTATAAATGGTTTGTTTCATTTGCTGTTACATGCAAAGAGTTTTTCAACCTGCAATTGAGAAGTGACCAGAATATATCAAGAACCAATCAGGGACAAAGAAAGCACAGAAAGAATTTATCCAACCCCAACAAAAGAAAACAATTCTCGTTATCTTGCCATGTTGATCCATGGTTTGCTCAGGTAGGTTGGTATACTACCAATATTCTATTCACTTGTCGTGCCAGATCCAACAAGATAAGCATGCTATGTGTGTTTAACTATTGTTTTGGTGGGTTATAGTTGTTTTTATTTTTGTGTATGTTGTTGGCATGTTTTTATGTATTGTGAACCACTCAACCACCCATTTTATTGAAATGGACATCTGGATGAATGAATGACTTCTACCCATCAAGCTTGTTTGAAAACCCAAGCTTCAAGTGTACCTGGGACCCGTAAGCACAATCTGTTGCATGTTTTCTTCTAAAAGTTGGTAGAATGAAGGGAATCAAGAAGAGCAAAATCTCTATGGAGTTTGCCCTAGAGAATTTCCAGGCCCTGATTTTATTTGTTTTACTTAGAGCCACAAAAGAAAAGGTACAATGTTCACTTATTGATTGACTGATACTTTTTTTCCCATTCCTGTCTTGTTTACTTTAGCAGACATAATCTGTTCAAATTCCCAGAATTAGTATTTTGGCAAACCTGCCAGCAAGATAGTGAACTTTTCTAAGGCCACATGAGATGCCTCTGTGTTTATGAAATATGTGCATGCTCCCTTGGCTATACATTTTGGGTGGATATTTCAAGCACTCAAAGACAGGCAGGCTATTCTCCGCTCCCATCCACAAAAATATGGTCAGAAATATCAAGTTGGCAGCCAAAATAGTAGATTGTGGCTCCCACTGGGTTTTTTTATGTGTGGCAGACATAAAAGAATGGTAGAAGCTTTGATCATACTTGCCTGACTGCATCCTGACTTTTTGGATGGTAATCGAAAAAACAGTAACTGTTGCAGGTTGGAAGGAGAGTTAAAAATGGGAGATGAATTTTGCTCCCAATACTTGAATGATCCATTATGTGTTTAAAGTGAACCACTTGACCTTTTACAAAATAATTCATTATCTATCTATCTATCTATCT
Organism: Stegonotus admiraltiensis; assembly: GCA_032468215.1. Lineage (NCBI taxonomy): Eukaryota > Metazoa > Chordata > Lepidosauria > Squamata > Colubridae > Stegonotus > Stegonotus admiraltiensis. The sequence goes on along the minus strand of JANHZT010002546.1, from coordinate 68,174 downwards.
ATCTATCTATCTATCTATCTATCTATCTATCTATCGAATTGGCAGCATAAGTAGTTTTCTATAATCATGCATACAAATGTTACTGTTTTGGACAATTTCTAACCAATTTTTTTCTAGGCTTGCAATACTACTGAATATGTTTTTGACAGGACTGTAGGTAGGTATGAGATCTGGATGTGATCTCAGCCCTGGGGTTAATGTGTTTGTAGGGGAATTGGTGCGGTTGTTATTGTTATGGTTGTTTTAATTCTGGCTGGGTGTGTTTGCATATTTTTATCTGTTTATGTTTGGTAAGCTGTTCAGAGTCTACTGGATGGCTAAAACAGGAAGGAAGGAAGGAAGGAAGGAAGGAAGGAAGGAAGGAAGGAAGGAAGGAAGGAAGGAAGGAAGGAAGGAAGGAAGAACTTTCAGGAATTTGACTATTTTTCTGCTGTTAAAATGCAAACGAAACAGAATTCTGCAATATCTAATATTACTACAGGTAGTCTTTGACTTACTACAGTAACTTTGAATTAGTGACCAATTCAAAGTTACAATGGCACTGAAAAACAGTGACCTATGATCATTTTTCACACTTATAACCATGGTAGCATCCCCATGGTCATGTGATCAAAATTCAGTCACTTGGCAACTGACTCATATGTATAACGGTTGCAGTGTCCCAAGGTCATTTGATCACTTTTTGCAACCTTTTGACAAGCAAAGTCAACAGGGAATGGGATTTACTTAACAACCACATTACTAACTTCCCAACTGCAGTCATTCACTTAACAACTGTGACCAGAAAAGTTGTAAAATGAGGCAAAACCCACTTAAAAGTATTTCACTTACCAACGCAAATTTGGGGATCAATTAGGGTTGTAAGTTGAAGACTACCTGTATTAAGAACACAGTTTTTCATCACTTCCCTTGAGTTTTTTCTGGTTGACATTGTTATTCTTATTTATTTTAACTTCTGAAAATGGAATTGTAGTATTTCATGCTTAACCATATTTCTTTTTCTTCAAAATTTAATTGGACTTTGGATAACGTAAACATATTGAATTTTGATTTTCTGTGATATTAACACTTATATTAAATGTCTCAATTTTGCCACATTTCACACATATGAACACTGCCTTATTTTTTGTAACCTTCTTCCATACCAAGGCCTGACCCACTCGTGCACTGATAAAATCTCCCATCATTGGGTGAAGATGCTATGCATTTCATGGAAGAAAGAATTAAAATTTTAAGATTGCTTAGGCAAAAAATAAATATTCATACAGTATATAGGACAGTTGTATGCTACAGAGATTCAAAATCAGCAACTGGGTGATAAGGTCATAATGTGTTTATCTCCAAAAAGTCGTAATCACAAAAGAACATAGATTTACATATAACTGGTATATGTGTAGAATGGAATCATAACTAAATAACTTGAACAGAAATACAACACATTGCAATGGGAAAGACAGTGAACATGTAACCTGTTTACTCTTGATTAAAGTTCTTGCTCTCCTTTATGGCTCATCTCTTCAAATAGGTACAGTAAGGAGGCATCTTCAAATAGATTTGTCTTATGTAAGGAAGGCCATATTGCATCTGACTAATATGGCAGAGACCAGGAATACACTAATAATTTTAATATTTGCATAGCTATCCTTTAAAATCCTAATTAGTTAAATGCTAAGTTCCTGAATTGGCCAAATCTCTTTTCTGAAGAACCTGCAAAAGTAAAAGCTAGAGACAGACCAAAATCATACACAATCATATACTGAAATCCTGTATATGATTTTTCTCCCACATTTGGATTTTCATCTTTACATTTAGTATCCTCCTAAGTCTGATTTAATAATAGTAGCTTGATAGTCCAACCACCCACCTAAAAGATTCAAGATGCATTCATACTGCACACTAAGCCTAAACCATAGTAGTTACAATGTAGTGTGTTCTATTATTTCAGCAAATTGTAGCGTATCTAACAAGTTATGGATAAACGATGTACTCACTCAGCCTTACAGTTATTTTCCATAGCAGCCTTCTATTTGAGATCTGGCAGGCCCCTACCCTTTTACCCTTTGTAAGGCTATAAAGAGCCAGTTCTTCACCCAAGCACAGGGTGAGGTTGGAGCCTGAAGATGGCAGTGGAGCCTGAAGATGGCAATGTTGATTGCATTGGAGTAGACTAATTGTGGCACTAGATTTGCTTTTATTGTCTTTTAGGTATCTTGGGCTTGTTCCAGGGGTGAAATCCAGCAGGTTCTGGAGAACCAGTAGCAGAAATTTTGAGTAGTTCAGAGAACTGGCAAATACCACCTCTGGCTGGCCCCAGAATGGGGAGGGAATGGAGATTTTGCAGTATCCTTCCCCTGGAGTGGGGTGGGAATGGAGATTTTGCAGTATTCTTCCCTTGCCATGCCCACTAAGTCACGCTCACAGAACTGGTAGTAAAAAAAATTGAATTTCACCACTGGCTTGTTCCACTGCTGTGAGCCATCCAGAATTAAGTCTCCAGACGGGTGCTGCATACATTCTTTTAAATAGATATTTTAGAGCCCTTTGATAAAATATGTACAAATAATCCAGTATTCACAGCTAAACCACTTTTGTCCTGGTTTGAATAATTTATGAACTAGGACAGTGGTTCTCAACCTGTGGTCCATGGGCCCCTGGGGGCCACAATGTCATCACAAGGCTCTGCAAAGGCTTGAAAAAGTGTTATGATTTAAATCTTGAATTAAGTCTTGATGGTCCTTGGCCATGGTCTGTGGCCACAAATGGTATTTAAAGGGGTTCCTTGGTGAAGAAAAGATTGAGAACCACAGATCTAGGAGATTTAGACTCATTGCCATATTCAGTTTTGTTGTTAATAAGGCTGGACTAGATCAAAGTAAACGCTCTCTCTGGTTATGTCTGATGTAACCCTATAATTTTCTTGGCAACTTTCCTCCCCCCCCGCCGCCAAAAAGAAGGTGAAAATCTGGGTGCATCTTATACTCTGAATGTAGACCCACCCAGCTTCTCAAACAGAGGTTTCAGAGGCTGAAAAAAGCATCAGAAACGAAGCTGCAGAAAAGAAGCCACCAAACAGAGCTTCAGAGGCAGGAAAAATGTTTTTTCTGAAACAGAGTTTCAGAGGCAGGAAAAAAAGCAAAAAAAAGCAAGGCACAGAGCTCACAACCAAGGAACCTGTTGCTAAAATTCACCTCTGGGAACAGCTGATTGGGGGTATTCCAGAGGCCGATCCACCTGCCAATCAGCTTTTTTCTTATTTTCCTCCCCAAAAACTAAGGTGCATCTTATACTCTGAAAAATACGGTAGATACTGCTACCTTCAAGATGGAGGGGGGGTTAAATACAAAAATGAAAAAAACTGGAAAGTGACAAGACTTCTTCATACTTCTTTCCTGTACAATATTTAGAATCTGCCAAAAAAAATTCTCAAAAAAAACACAAGTCATTCCCTCATGAGGTGAGAGCAAATGAACCCAACAAATCCAACATTATACACTCATCCTTGTTTTAATTTAATATCAGCAATATGGTTATCCCATCATTTCAGAAGTTCAATAAAATTATTGTTAATCACTCTTTCTTCACTTCCAAACTAGAAAAAATCTTTATGTCTGACAACCAGCATTCAATTTATTTTGGGATAACAAACCACTCAACAGCAGGAAAATGATAAAAGGACAACTTGAGGCTGAAGGAGCAAGTTAAATCTCAACAACAGCTTCCTGGCAGTAAAATCTATGGGCCGCAAAAGCATCTGAAAAGGAAGTGGTGAAATCTTTTTCTCTTGGGACTCTTTAGATACACATTAGAAATCATGATAATGAGAGAGTAACCTTGTACAGGCAGAAGAATAATAAACAAAAAGATTATTTCCATCTCTAGCCTTTACACTGAAGTCAGTTCATAAGAACAATGGGGATAATCAGCAGATGATGATTGTCCTCTTCTTTCTCCTTCTTGGAGAGATTAGTGGAAAGACCTTGCAGTCCTGCTCCAAATCAGCACGTTGCATCTGGTTTCAAGGGATGCTCTAAGCTTGCCTCATTTTTTTGAGCATTTCACCCCAATTGGACTGGCAGCAAAGAATGCTGTCAAATAACAGCTTTAACACATATGCATTGTCAAGCGTAAAGATTAAAGTAGTTCTTGCCTCAGTGGGTTCTGTGTAATAAGAATATAACATTTGTATAGCCAGAAGGTCCATTTGCATTACACATACCAATTTATAATCATGCAACATATGTCAGGATATGAATGTCTGGTGGGGGGAGAGCGCAAGCGCCTGCTGGCCCTTGTCTCTTCACATCTGTGTGGGATTCTGGACCTGATATGTACAATATGTACTACAATTCCCCTGTACATACTCAATAGAGGACTCTTACAGAAAAAAAAAGTGATGTCTTGAAAGAATTTGCATGCACACAATTTATGCACATTTAGTTCATATTCAGAATCAGCTAAGTCTTATGTCTTCATGCACCCTAATCCACACAAATGCCTTGGATAAAGGGTGCCATCATTTGAATTAAAAGAGATAAAGAATAGGGGAGGAGAGGAGAGGAGAGGAGAGGAGAGGAGAGGATCTTTATTAACTTAGCCAGCTGATAATAAGAAATAGTAATGAATATGAATAGCGTAGGAGGAGATGAAATATGAAGCAAATATAGTAAATGTGCAAGGTAGTGGTTTCTATGTACATTTTGATACTCATCATTGCACATCAAAAAGTAGCACAATATATAGTTGTTTATTCACTGCTATGCTTCATTTCTTTCATAAAACTCAAGAAGTTGATGTAAGTAGTTTTTCCTCTCCTCATTCCATTTAATTCAATGAAAATACTGAAAGGTTATCCAGGGTCCTTCTTATGACATGAGACAGGTATGGCAATAATTTGTCTATTAGACTACATTGGTCTTGCTTGGGTCCACCAGAGCCGAGGTGGTGCAGTGGTTAGAGTGCAGTACTGCAGACTACTTCAGCTGACTGCTAGCTGCAATTCGGCAGTTCAAATCTCACCGCACAAGGTTGACTCAGCCTTCCATCCTTCCAAGGTGGGTAAAATGAGGACCCAGATTGTTGGGGGCAATATGTTGACTCTGTAAACTGCTTAGAGAGGGCTGTAAAAGCACTATGAAGTGGTATGTAAGTCTAAGTGCTATTGCTACATTACATAGCTCTCTTTTTTAACACTCATAGGGCAAACCACTAGAATATAAACCAAGAGTAAATCCCACTCCTTACTACACTGATGATGTTTGGTAATGAAATATCTGCAAGAAATAGCTAAGCTCAGGGAATACCATAGAACCCTCATTTCAACCGTGAGCTACAAATCATCTTCTTTATTGGTACAATGGAGGGAAATAGGAGAGTTCCCAGGTGCTTAGTAACTGAACTTGATATATTGCGCTAGTTCAGTCATAGGCTTAGTGGAAAAGGGGCTAATAGATGTAGCTGTAAGATACAAGTCATATAGTAGAGGAGGGTTTCCTGTATTGAGACCTAGTGCCAATATCACCACATGTCAACTGTACTTCTTGCACAGGTTTTCTAATATCAGAATACAAGATCTCACAAGAGTTTGGTGGTTTGGTGTTAGCTACTGAACGTATCTGACAGGATAACTAGGTTTTCCCACAAATGACTTACTTTTAACATGGGTTGCTCAACTTACATTTGCTTGAAATTCCTGCCCCCCTCTGTAGAGGGGAGGAGCAAAGGGAAGGAGCAGAAGGAAGAGCACTACCGTGCTACATATACAAGGGGAACTGAGGAACTAGTATGTGTACAGAAACACGATGTAATACTTTTGATCATGTCCATGAAAGATTGCATTGTGATGGGTGTAATCCAATGTCACAGTAGATATTCCTTTGTTTGGCCATCAATTAGACTTTGATGTAATACTGCTAATGCCCCTTAAAGCTGAATGAGTGAGTGATTGAGTGACTGAGTGAGTGAGTAGTATGCTTGGGTGCAGGTGAGGACTAAAACAGACTCTTTGTATCTGAGGTATCTCCCCTAAGAAAGTAAACAATAATTTTTGTTTTTCATACACTGGGAAATCCATAGGATTTATTTGTTCATTTAACCTTTTAAAGCCGAATTTGCTCTAGTTCAGCTGAAAGCAGAAATATTGTTTTAGGGGTAAAAATAAATCAAAATGTGCAACAGGCAAAGTAAATTACCAAAGAACTGCATCCCTTTTTTCTCCTCCTGTGAGAAAGATTGTGGTAATTAATTACTAAGAGTATCTGAAATTTGATTGGTGCCCTAATTGTCAGGTGGTTACATAATACACTTATTCTTATGTAACAAATTTCTGTTTTGCATACACATTACATTTATTTCTTCATTTTGGGCCAAATGATATAATCACAGAAAAGAATAATGGAACTTGAAACATTTTGAGATACCTGCAGTTCTAACTGGGAACCTGGGCTTTTATTTAAGTTTGCAGGATTCTTTTCTCTCTCTGGATTTTAAAAAATACAGGCTAGTATACATCAAAACATCAAATGCTTAGCTGTAACGAGGAACATGTGAAATGACTCAAGCAACTCTTATTTTGCCCCGCTCTTCTTTGAGAAGGGAATATACTGTATGTTCTGCCAGCCAGTTGTGGAGAGCAAGATGACAGAGCAGAATTGAAGCTTAAGACTAATAAAAACATGGTCAGGAAAAACATTTTTACTCTGAACTAATTTAAAGCTCCACAACCAAATGTACTGCGTCTTGGATATTGAAGAGCTTGCTGAAACTTATTATTTTTGAAAAGTATTGGAAAATAGAGAATTACCAGACAAATTGATAAAAAGAGACAAAAGAGAAAAAGGTGAAAAACTTCAGGAAAACTATAGACCAGTTGTAAAGGCATGTGTGGGTGAATTTAGGGACCACAAGGGAAAGGAACAGTGGTGGGCTGATGCTGGTTCAGACCGGTTTTGGATGAACCGGTAGTTCTGACCAGTGGCTGGACCCGCCAACCCTCCCTGGCGCTATCATGTCCTATATAATCGCTGGTTTTTCAATGCCGCACACTCACATTTTCGGTTCCGGGCAAACCGGTTGTTACAGTATGTGACACCCACCTCTGGAAGGAATGATACATAGGAAGCAAGATAAGAGAGACAGGAGTCTCCAGTGGCTAAACAATCAAAGAAAGAAACTTAGGAAGGACCGACCCTAATTGTTAAAAGTGGGGGCTGGAAGTTTGTACTTTGTAAAGCCCAAGGAATCAAGAACAAGAGTTACTACAAAGTATTTTATTTATTTTGCTCACCTATAGACAGAAATAGTACATAAATATAGTACATAAATACTACATATATCCTATGCACTGCTGTGTGTGTGTGTGTGTGTGTGTGTGTGTGTGTGTGTGTGCTTGCCTTTGCCCTTTTTCTGCATACTAAAAATTCCAAAATACTTTGCCTCTTTCCTACCTGGAAAAAAGCCCCTCCCTCCCGCACCTTTGGCATAGCTATATTCCACTACATCCCTTCAAACTTGCAAGATTCTATTAAGGAACCCTTCAATAAAGTAGAATTAGATTGTCTAGTCAGTTTAACTAGGAGGGCCAACACTATACATGGATATCAGGTAAGATTTTAAAGCAGATTATTTTTCAGAGCAATCTGAAAGAACAATTTAGGGATTACTAGAAGGCAATCACTTTTTGGCAGCACTTTTGGTGTATTCTTTAGAGACAGTGGTATTGCTGCATATGTGCCTTGATCTCAATAAAGTATTTGGGAAAAAATAGTCCATGGTATTCTGGTTATGAGCTAATTACATGGTTCAATACTGAATCCTATTTTTGTCATTGAAGCCATTTTTATTAATGACTTGGATGAAAAAGTGGAGGAAATAATTTAAATTTGCTTTATCCTATGGAGAGGACTGAGAGGACATTTATTCTTCAGAAGATTTAAGTATCTGTGTGTGGAGGGAAAATATGATAACACTCCAAGTATCTTAAAGTATGACGCACCTAAGCAGGACCAAACCTATTCTGTCTAGAGGTGGCCCCTTCCAACGCAATGATTGGACAATATAAACTTATTTTATCCTCACAACAACTCTGTGAACAAGATTAAGCTCGGATTTAAGCTACTTCCTCAGTGTGATTCCCAGACTTTTCAACAATGACACTACAGGGCATTGAAGAGTAATGGGTCCAAGGTCACTTTACAACTAAGTGTTTCAGCTTCAATCTTCTTCGATATCCTTCTTTATTAGTTCAACATACAAACTATGAGTTGATGCTGTGCATCTATACACACAATGTAAATGTAGCTTTAGTGTTTCACAATGTACAATGCAGGCAACAATGTGTTAAAGGAAAACCCAAATATTGTTGATATATGTAATGCAATAAGAATTTTATTCATGTCTTAACAGTACAGTTCTCATACCCTTGAAAAAAAAAATCCCATTGTTTGCTTTTCTTGCTACACAATAATGAAATAAACTATAATAACACTGTGATGACAAATGTTCCCAGGGATTGTATGCTTCTGATTATATTGGTATTTATCATTTTCTTTTAAAAGACAAATGTAATCAAAAACCTTAATGCAAAAAGATCTTGAGGGATATAATGGGAAAACATGTTCAAACCACATTAAGCATTTTGAATCTGGAAATGGAGGGAGTGCAACTAAAATCAAGCTTTCAAAGTTTGAAGAATTGGAATATAAAAGAGAAAACCCAAAAGCAAACAAAAAAACCATTTGCTTTGGATAATCAGGTCCCAGAGACGTTAGCAGAGGCGGCAACTTCATTTCCATGAGAGGGCAAAAATTGAAACTAAATATTAGATCATGTTTAAGGATATTTATAGAAACATTTCCTGGTAGCTATGCATCTGTGGTCCAAATCTTGTGAAATTTGCTGGAGACAGTTGGAAGTAGTTGTTCAAGCAGAACAATCAACATTCTGAATAATGAGCTGCTGATCCAGACCTTCTCTATAGAGACCAAGCTTGTAAAGGCTGAAGAAGGACTTGTAATTCGAGAGAAAAGTTGTGTGCTTTCCTAGATAGTATCTTCTCTCAAGAAATACCC
>JANHZT010002546.1:2262-14471 GCA_032468215.1 Stegonotus admiraltiensis | reverse complement strand
AGCAGGGGGAGCGTGGGGTGGTCATGCATGCATGCACAGGGGGGTGGGGCGCATTGAATTATGGGTGTGGGCACGCATGCATGCTACCCTCCCACGGTCTCCCCCACTTTTGGCACATGACAGCAAAAAGGTTAGTCATCACTGGTCTAGGAGAACTAACTCCATTGCAATGACTAGTTTTTCTTTCAAAAGGAGATGTTAATATTTTTTATGGCAGGCTTAGACACCGGAATACCTTCAAATGTACAGTTCTCCTCAAGCTTGCAGGCTCCAGATGTTAAAGAAATAATGGGAATAAGCCTTGCTTTTGTTCAAAAGGATTGCTGAATAAGGTTTATAGTCTGATAATACCACACACTTGCAACTATCTCTAATTTGTTAAATGATGTGACTGTGGAGTAATTTGAAAACTGATATAATTATAAAGTGAGAATATTTGCATTACGTTTAAGCATACTCCGTCTACTTAAGCACATGATTTTAATAGAATAGTTTGACAATTAGATAGAACAGAATAATTTGATATCTGATATTTAATTGGAGTTTTTAAATTCGGGCCAAAATGATTTATTTATCTTTTAAATTGATTGTAATTTTGTATACTTCCTTTATTCTAATTGTACCCCCCCCCTGAGTCCTATTGGAGAATGGCGGTATAAAAATAAAATAAATAAAATATATCTATATATACAGGTAGTCCTCGACTTTCAACAGCTCATTTAGTGATCGTTTGAAGTTACAAAAGCACTGAACAAAACTGGCTTATGACCGTTTTTCACACTTAAATAACCATTGCTGCATCCCCATGGTCATGGGATCAAAATTCAGACACTTGACAACTGATTCATATTTATGACATTTGCAGTGTCCCTGGATCACGTGATCAACTTTTCTGACCTTCTGACAAACAAAGTCAGTGTGGAAGACAGATTCACTTAACAACCATATTGCTAATTTAAGAACTGCAGTGATTCACAACTCTAGTAAGAAAGGTCATAAAATGGGGCAGAATTCATTTAACAGCTATCTCACTTTGCAACAGAAATTTTGGGCTCAATTGTGATAGTAAGTTGAGGATTACCTGTAATTATAAAGGGATATTTGCACTGTATTTAAGCATACCCTGTCTACTTATACACATGTTTTTAATTGCCAAAAAAACAAACTATAACTTGAGACTCAATGATCTAAGGTGAGTCTAAGGGCAAACATTGGCAGTATTTTATAATAGATACCCCATCCTTTGTTCTGGAAATGCTGAAGTTCTATTCGAATAAATTATATTGTCATTTACAGAAATCCTGAAACCATAAAACATAGGTGTGTGTATCTTTTAATTGTTTGATTTATGAGAAGTAATTTTGCTTAAGAATACACTAATATACCATTAGATTTTTAAAAAAAACTTCTTCCAATATAATGTCTGAATCCAAATTCATAAAGAGTTAGAAAAATGAGATGTCTGAGCTATAGGATTCATAGGGATTTCCTATGAAGCCTATTTAATCAGGATAACACCGTTATTAATATTCATAGAGTCAGCTGGAACACAAATGACAGACTATAGAGCCTAAAAAATTACTTCGTGAATTTATTAAAAGCAGCTTAAAAAATTAATGGAATTCAAGTAAAGTTGGTGAATATGAAAATCTTATGTTAGCAGGAAAAGAATGTTTTAAAAGAAACTTTCTTTTAATACCAACTTGCACTGATATTTTTGAGAGATTTTCATCAGTACTTAAAGGAGGAAGATGCATGAATGGTCATTTAAAAGGATTTAAAGACATTGGCACATTAATTTTTACATGAATAATAAGTAGTTTCCAAAAGCAATTAACTTACAGTGTACAAGATTTGAATAAGAAAATAAGACTGACATTAAAGGGCAAAGCAAATGTGTTCTACATTTTAAAATTACTAATATGTCTTCTAATAAAATAATTTTATTCATCTCTTCAATGGAAGTGGTCCAGATATAGATTTTTATCCAATCTGTTTGTTTATGTTAGGGCACATAATGATTAACAAGATGCCCTTATGTTGTTGCCGTAAGCATATCCATGAAGAGTATCTAAAACACAGCTTGACAGTTCAGAATTGTGTCTCAAACTTATTCTTATTCTTATTATTATCATCATCATTATTATAGTCTTTGTATTTGGTGAGTATACTGTATGTTTTATCATGATTATGTTCTCATTTTACTTAAAATCTATAAGGCTGCCAACACAAAGTGATACATGTTGCTTGAGAACTGTCTAACACTGATCTTTACTTTGCTAAAGAAAGTTAGTGCTGAAGATTATTACCCATTTGGAACTACAAATTTGAGAATGATTAAAATTAAGACTTTAAAACCTGGTTCAACTCAAAATGAGTCACTCTGAAGTCACATTGAAGCCATATTACAGCGCATTCTTTAGAAAAACTACTCAAAAGTAAATTTAGGTATTATTTAGTCCCTTCTAAATTCATGTAGACTGAACTACTATACCTAATTCAGTGGGAGCATCCCACTGAATTAAGGGAGTGAACTTGAATAAGATGGAATGTTTTTCATGGGTCATGATGTGTGTGTGTTGGGTTCAATGAGTAGCAAGTACAACTAGAATTGGATTGGCAGGAACCTTGTGAATAAAACTTAATATGTATTTAAATAGGCAGCTAAAGTTCATTCATGTCATGACTGGGCCTATTTCATTGGTTCAAAGTTGAACAACTTCCTGCAATATACAGTTTTAAGTATTTATCATTTACTTTATTTAGTAAAATATTGATATAGATACACTAATGAAGATTAAGACTTAGGAAACTGTTTTACCTGACAAAAACTGATTAAAACACTGTGTTTTTTCCAATGTATGTTTCAAATATTACTTTGATACCTGTTTAAAGAAATAAAATAATAAAATATATATTTAAAGAAACAGAATTTCTGTTAAAAAATATAGGTTAAAGCCAAATTACGTTAACATATTTTGAAGTTACATGTTTCATTAGAAGAGGTTGTACTTTTTTTTCCTATGTAGAAGCAGAATCTGTATATATTTTGCAGCAGAATCTTTATGCATGCCAAAGTAGTCTCAAAGGCATTTTTTCAAAAGGCAACTGGACTGTTTTTTCCTTGAGGAGGGAGAAGAAAATGAAACGTTTTGCTTCTCATCCAAGAAGCTTCATCAGTTCTGATGGTGTGGGATGGAAGGATTATATTTCTTCGCAGTCATCTGGTCATTAGCACTTTTTCTGAGAGGCGTTGAGACCACTTGGGAGTTTATCTATGCCATCATGGTGATGATAATGACCAGATAACTGCAAAAAAATATAATCCTTCCAATTCTCTTCCACCATCCTATCAGAACCTATCCATCCATCCCCACCCCCACCATCAGAACTGATGGAACTTCTTGGATGAGAAGCGAAATGTTTTCTTCTTCATCAAGGAAAAATCAGTCCAGTAGCCTCCTGAAAAAGCACCTTTGAGACAACTATGACCTGGATGACTGAGAATCTCCACAGGCATGCCAAAGTAAATCTTGTACCCTCTATCCACAGATAAGCTATATTGCAATTTAAAAAGTTATCCCACCTGAAATTAATACTCAATATATTTACATGAATATTAAAGCAATATTTACAAAACATGCGTATATGCATAGATAAAACACATGAAACATTAAAATAAGAACTTTGGGGTTAAAACCTTTCCCCAAATCTGCCTTGAAATCCTGCGATCCTTATTTGTAAGCTAGGTAATTCTTACTAGCAATTGACTATGGCAACCATAGCTGGCAAGCATATTTATGCATGCAGTGAGTGGCTTTCAACCTCCAAGATTCCACCATGTTCTCAGCCTACTTTTCCATTTCTTTAGCTAAGTGTGGCTGTTTGAATGGATATTCACAGTGTGTATCCAGGAGAGGGCAGTATTTTCCTATACCAGGTTTATAAAAGAGCATGCCCTGCTTAGACTGCCAGTGTTTCTTGTAATTACTCCCAGTATATTTGTTGCTTGCTTATGAATTAACTTGCATTTATGGAACTAAATCATTCCAATCATTTAATTACACCTGAGGAGCTGAACTATAATTGCTTGCTTCCAAGTAGGATCTGATACGGCTTGAGCAGTATTAATTTGGTGTTTACTTTTCTGAGTGCTAAAAGCATTAAACTGATTGTGCAGTGGGATTACATTTTACTAATTGCTGGCATTCATTAGCTGGGTAAATGGTGATGAAGTGTGACTGTATATTGTGAAGGGATAAAGTGGTGGTTTTAAATAGTATATTACTAGGCATATTAAGGCCTTAAGATGTATTTTAAAATACTCCAGAGATTATTAAAGACAGTAGTTTCTTTATCTCTTACGGTAAGAATACTTTATTAAAATGCTGTAATTATTATGGACCTTTTTGTGCAATAAGCAGAGAAATGGCTTCATTGAATTCAACACATTTCTTTGATATTAATAACATCTTTTCATATTTTGAGCTAATCCAAGAATAAATGAGGAATTTAGAAAAAAATGCCAATCCCAAATCAACACAATGGTACTAAATTGAAAAAAGGCAAAGTTATTGCTTCCTTTGAGGCCTTTTCTCAGGAGCTCAGGTGCTCTAAATGAGAGAGTTTGTCCCCTCTGCTGTCAGGAGAAGAAGAGACCCTCCCTAATAAGCCTTCCTTGAAGTATTCTGAACACTGAAACAAGCCCTATAGACTGAAGTCTATAATTTTATGTTTGGAAAAAATAATTCTTTTAAATTTCACAAACATTTAGTATGTGCTCACTTTGTACATGCTGATGGAATTTTACCTCAATTTCCTATCATGTCAGATATCTAAGTGATGAAATTTTGGCTTAGTTTTGCACTGTTATCTCTTACAAAATAATATTGTTTCCTTTGTATGTTGCTGGCATGGTGGTTTATATAACTTTGTATGGCTGTGGGTAGGAAGCCATTGGGAGAAATTTTGTATCGTGCATATATCAAAAGCACATATAGAGAAATTAGATGGGATCAAATAATGCAAACGTTATTTACTACCAATATTATAAAGCAGCAGGAAAGTAACTCTATGCTTCACTGGAACTGTTCATTCTGTTTTATAGTAACTGTTGTCAGATTTTGGTTTGAGAATTAATTTTCAATGCTACCATTGGATGCAATGGAAAGCAGAATAAATCATAATCTAACTGAACGTGTGAACAAAAAAAATTATTTTACTGTGAAAGTCAATTTAATGTCACCTGCTAAAATAAACAAGTTTTATTGTCCTACTATAAACATTTTTTAGTCATTTGTCTTGTAATTCTCTGACAAATAAGGGCAAGGTATAGGTGTGCTCCGATATATTGTTTTAAGTTTATTTACCTAAACTTGGCTTTAGTTTAGCTCTGAAGTCTTGGAGCAATACACAGAGTCTTTGCCAGATCAAACAAGCTTAGCAATATAGTACAAGTGAAGGACCAGTGAAATGCTAAATGACTTGTGAGATATTGATACATTGCCTCAGGGGCAATGCTAATGTTCAGCATTGCCTGGAATGCATTTGTTCTTGCCGATACCATTTAAAATAATAATAATGAAATTTTCTTATTTACTCTAAGAACGTAAGATTTGTGTTAGGTTAGGCAGATCCCAGTCTTATCTCATCCAATGTTCTATTTTTATAGTGGTCACCTACACGTCAATGGAAAGCCAGATGTAAGACAGGAGTGAAGTGGTACCCTTCTGCTCAATTAGTGGAAAAATTAGTTTGGAGAGAGGTAAAGAAATAATGTACAGCGAACATGATAAGTGATTAGCCTTATCCTCCCTTAATTTGTATAATCCCTTTTTAATCCATTCAGTTCAATGGCTGTCATTACAACTTCCAGTACTTTATTCTTGCAATGGGTAAAGTGTTCTTTTTTTAAAATCTGCCATTCAGCTTCATTGACGAATACCTTGGTTCTTCTGGGGAACATAGTATGGCCACAGGCTTGTATCTTCTAAACAAAACTTTATATTCTACATACTAGCAGAGACTTTTGGAAGCCGTCCAGCACACATTGAGGGTATCAACAGGGAAGAGCAATTTATAGGGAGCTGAGCAAAATGAAAATAAGTACAAGGAAGCTGAAGCTATTTCAGTGCCTGTAATTTCCAGCTATAAAATCAGAAAGAGACATTTTATTAATTCTGATTAATAAGGTAAATATTAATATTTGCATATTATTAACATTGTGTTGAATAATTAAATATAATTAATATTTTATTTCAATATTGTGAATTCTTTTTTAAGAATTTATTTTTAAGGAAGATAATATATGAATTGGACATTATTAAAAAAGAATGGGTTAGAAATTACGACACCAAGTGATTCAAAACTGGTGGTAATGGAGAATGCTTTGGTAATCTTATTAACGTGAAATATACACACAGCCCTCTTGTCTATGCACTAGCATAGTTTCTCTACTGACTGATCAATGTAGCTGTTTTATTTCAGAAGCTCATGGGATCAGCTATGGAATCTGAGGATACAGTACAGGAATGGACACGTATTTGTGCTACAGTACAGTATTTTGTCAGAAACAAATAGGAGGGTAATTTCTCCCATTAAACCTGCTTTGAGAAGTCTGTGGTTCAACAAAATACAGAGATATTATTCAGTTCCCTCTTACATCTAGCCATCTATAAATACTTATCCATTATATCACATTTCAGAACCTCAGCAACCAGTTCAGCTTCAGAACCTTTAGGGGTCACTATACCCTAAGAAAGGTTAAAAAGGTTAACTCTTTCAAAGAGGTCATTGGAAGCATGTGTGTTTATACCTTAATTAATACCTGCCAGGATATAACTATGTTTTGACTTGAACGTAGTGAGCCATATAATCTGTTGATAAATGTGAATTTCCTAAACTTATCAGTTGCTGTTAAATGTATATGTGAGTATAATCAATCATGTAATACAGACTTGATAACGTATTTTCATAATAGTAAGGTAGGAACAATATAGGATACTTAATCTCCAAAATTTAATCTTTGTGAAGTTTTATCAGTCAGGTCAGTTGGAAAAATATATGTAAGAATTAAAATTCTGTTTGGTTTTATACTGTGACTTCCTTAAAAATTCTCCTCACAAGATTTTATTCATAACTGAATAACATAGCTGTGAGAGGAGTCTTAAGGGAATCATGGTATAAAAATTTGATATAATTATCTCTTTTCTAAGCTATTCCCAAATTCTGTTTAATTACTGTGAGTGTTAGTATTTCTTAGTTGTAGTGGTTGAAATGATAATCAGGTCTCAAAGTTTGAGACAGCCAGTTTGGTCTAGTAGTGAAGGCACCAGGCTAGCGAGTGGAAATCCATGACTTCAGCTCCTGCCTTAAGTCATCAAAGCCATTTGGGTAACTTTGTGCCAGTCACTCTCTCTCAGCTCAACCCACTTCACAGGGTTGCTGTTGTGAGGAAAATAGGAGGCTGTTGTGAGGAGGGAGGCACAGTGGATATGTTTGCTGCCTTGAGTGACTTGTAAAAATAATAAAGGCAGAAATCAAATAAATAAGATAAACAGCAAATATTCCTAGTTTTGTAATCCTGTCTGTTGAACTTACTTTATCCTCTGTCCACAACCAAATTGGATTGCATAAGTGACTTGCTATGAAAACCTGGCATAAATTTATCTTGATACTTGTTTAATTAAGATAGTTACTTAAAGGAAGTTTTCTGGTACATTCTGGATATTGTACCATACTATTCTTACAATCTTTTATGCTTGTCCATGCGGGTTGTGGCTAATGAGAATTGTATACTAAAACCTCCATACAGGATTGCCTATTCTTGTTCTGTTTTTTTTTAATTCATAAAAAATAACATACTTATTTGGTAAAATTTGAGAAAAAAGAGATTCTGGAACCATTCTTACTTAAAGTAATGACACTCATTCATTTGAACAGCTAGTTGAACTGAGTTAAGCTTCATATTAATAAGAATTTCCATCTCTCATTTTAATACTTAGCTCTCTTTACCATTAACATTTTGTTATAACAATGTGCTTTTTTCCCTTGGTTTCCTTTGGAGGTTTAGAATTAATTCTCATCATCCCATGGCTGGTAGGATTTTTAACTGAAAATATCAAGGCAAACCCAAGTTTGGGGAGACTTAACATTAGTATTTTGTCCAGATTATTGACACAAATTAGACAGCAATTTTTTAAAAAAATCCTTTCTTTTTCCCACTACACTACTTGTCTTACAAACCTTCATAGAATCTATGTAATTTAATAGCAACATTAAACTTTCATGGATGCATTTGTCTGTTAATAGAAATCTGTTGAATCCTTATCACAATGACAATAGTCTGCTTTCCTTGAAGGAAATATCTATCTTCTCTTAGAATCAGACATCTCCTGTAATTGCATCCAATTTCTACCTAGAAGAAAATGGGAACCCCTACCTTGCTCCACTTAAAAACATGACTGTGGAAAGCTGCTGAAAATTTAACCTGGTTTATTTGAGAGTAAGACCCACTAGAGTATTTGAGGTGCTTTATGGGCTGCCCAGCTCAAAGGACTTTTCTGTCCTTTTTCTCTTTCCCTCTGTAAAGGATTGCTTGGAGGTTTGGGAATCCTAAAGACACGAGAGGCTGCTTCTGTCCATTTGGGACCAATTTTTCACAGCATGTCTGAGCCCTTTTGTGTATCCCCCCTCCCCGCCCAAAGTGGGAATGCAAGGGTCTGTGGTGGGGGGCGGGAGAAGGAAGGGTTAAGAAAATACCTTTGCATGAATAGACTTCTGTTTCTATTCAATCCACTGCACTCAGTAAAACTTCTAAGTAAACATGGTTAAGATTGTGTTGTTGTGGGGTAGCCACTTCGCTTATACCTAGGACATTCAAAATATATATGTGCTGAACTGTTCAAAATCTAGGGGGGGAATTAATAAACAAGGAAAAAAATGCAAGTTTAATGTATT
Organism: Stegonotus admiraltiensis; assembly: GCA_032468215.1. Lineage (NCBI taxonomy): Eukaryota > Metazoa > Chordata > Lepidosauria > Squamata > Colubridae > Stegonotus > Stegonotus admiraltiensis. Next base: position 5,513 of record JANHZT010002546.1, on the reverse strand, counting down.
TAACTCAAAAAATATTTTTATTACCTTGGTTAAGATTTCTATTTTTTTCTTTTTTTCATTCATTTACGTTATTCATTGTCCTGTTTAATTCGTTGAATACTATGGAGTCAATGTATTGTAAGGACAGTGTTGCTATTGGAAAATTGGAGTAGGAATAGATAATAGATATGTTCATCACAGTGACTTGTTTATATAAACAAATAAATATAAATAAATAATATTCCTAATAGCATCCACATGTAAAGCAACACACACACTTCGTACCTTTTAAGACACAATTTGTTATAAATAATCTATACAGTCCATGCATATTAAATACAATTGTTTATTGTCAAGACAGATTTGCTTATCTTAAATCTGCATTTCTATATTTAATGTACAGTGTTGAAACTAGGCATTGCTAATCAGGCCTAGATTGGGCCTAGATCCACTGAAATCAAGTTAATCATGATTCCTTGTGTTATACTGATTTCAGTGGATTTACTCCAAAATTCTAAACAGTCCAAATGGCCAAGGACTGGTTCTATGGAATTCAGCTGGCTGAAGTAATTCTGTAGCTAAACTGCACTCATTTCAAGATAGTCACAGCCTGGGGATGGGGGGTGGGGGGTGGAATTGGAAATCCTGAGGAATACTGAGCTTCCTTTAGAGTCCATTGTTTGAAGTTAATCCTATCCTCAGCTGTCTTAACATTATGCCAGTCTTGTGTTTGGGAGAGTTGGGTATCACGAAACAGTGTCTTCTCTTTCACCTACTTCATTCTCCATCTCTTTTGGCTCTTGTCCAAGCACTTCTTCACCAGCAGAACAGTTTTACTGGCAGATCTTTTTGCCAGCAAACCTCAGGGTCAACTGGCAGAAAATGTTTTCAGCTGCCAGAAGGGGATCTTGGCCAAGGGAAGTGATTCATACCTCATTTTTACACCCTCCAACCAATGCATCCAAGTTAGGTTAGCCTGGATCAAACCCAAAATCAATTGGCACTGTACATTTCTAAAGTTGTCCCGTATTCAGTGTGCTTCTCCAATTAAAATTTCAGAAAATTATTTTATGTAACATAAGCATCTGGCCGTTCAGTAGCTTGGTAGCATTTTACTCAGAGGTATAAAGTTTAATTTTAGATTGCTCCAGGATTACTATAGGTAGGATGAGAAAGAGCGGAACAAATTTTTCATTAAAAAACAGTTTATATCCCCTGAGGGATGCATCAGAGATGAGATGAGTACCGGAGATTTTGTTTCATGTTCAATAGCCCCTTTTCCCTGCAAATAAAGTTAATTGGTTCATTATTGTCAAAAGTGGCCTTATCTTTAAGAAGTCTTAAAGTACAAAAGTACAATCTTCTGTAGTGTGTCCTTTTGTGTTCTTGGGTCAATGCATGCTTACCTAATTTTATAACATTAAATCTATCATATTAGCATTAATACTGGGTATAAGGAAGGATTTCTGTTTAATTAAAGGGTATCCAGGGATATAACCCTGCTTCATTTATAAATTTAGATAATTAAGATTTGGTGAATCGATGAACGCATATATAATAAGAATGTGATCTGTCAAGTATCTCAGTAAGTATTTATAAAATATGTGTGCATATATTGTGTGTGCGTTGTGTAGATACATATGTTCACCAATATTTTCTTGCCTTTATGTTTTTTAGACAACATAAATAGTAGGTTTCCTAAACAAATCCCACAGCTACTATGTTTGGATATTATGTAATAAATCCATATTGATTGTTATGAGATCCTGAACTTCTGTGTTTAAACTAACCTGCATTACATTGAGAGATAAACAGAATATTTACTTATCCCTTATGAGCTGCTGCTGATATGTAAATTTATTCTTCTACTTTGCACAAATATACTTTTGAGCTACTGCTTAAACACTTCAAGGTCCTTAGCCAAACAGTTTTAATGATGCTTCCAATATTATGAAAGTGTGACATTTGATTAATACCTTGTGTAGTTGTGGTGCTGCAAGAAAAATGTAAACAACACACAAATAAAGCCCCATGCATCTGAGTCATTGTGCAACACCTAGATAATTGATAATTTTATTGTTTATATCCATCTTGACATTTTTTTTTATCAGCCAAAGGCAGGTTTCATTTGGATTCTTAATCTGAGATTTATTTGGATCTGGAAGTCATAGCTGGGGTTCCCACAGGAAATGGTCCATCTACCAACAGATTAAATGGCAGTCCTGCAGTTGTTAAGGGAGCTTTGCATTTTACACACATGCAGACTCACTCACTCAGCACTGTGCAGAAAAATTAAAGTAGTAACCCAGGTTTAGGAACAATGTAGCTAAAAAGTCCCATATTTGCTGAATGACAAAGGGTTATATAGCAGCATTTTCATGTTATTATTCGTGCTTGAATTTCTTGTTTGCTTTGTTGAGTCTGCTGACGAATACTAATAAATGCCTGCAACAATCCAGTCGGGAGATGCCTGGCAACAAAGCTATGCGGTGGACCTCCCTGATCTTCTCCAGTTCACAACCTGACCTTTTGAAAAATTGCCTGGGCTAAGCTGCAGAATTTGGGTGTAATGGTTATTGTTAACTCCAGCTTTAGGATTTATTAATTTGTGTGATCAAGATTTACCTATACTTCAAAGTTTCAAAAGACCAAACACAATCATCCGTCCATTAGAACTAACATTGTGTTTCATTGAATTTACTCTCCCCGTCCTATTATCTGTCGAGCAATACAGCTATTTTGATTGTATGTGTCAGTGGAATGGGTCTCAGAAATGCTTTTAAAGCACAGCAAAAAGATCTGTGGAGAATTGAATTTTTCCAGAAATCTAATCCTGGAAAATAATACTGTGGTAATGAATTGCGGAAGAAGAAAAAAATAGCAAATAACAAGAAAAAGCCAGTGATATTTACACAGTAACTGCTTAATGATCACTCTTGACATTAAGTACTAAAATTAGGTTTAGCTTCAAAAAATGGTTATGCAGTACTGTATTATCTAAACTAAGATAAAATTAACTATAAGCTTAAGCAGCAATTCTGTGCATATTTATATGAGAGTAAATTATACTTAAAATGATGAGATTCACTAAAGTGAAAGCAATCTTCAATGCTACAGATTTAGAGTATTTACCCCACCCCACCCCAAGTGTTCTCAGTTCCAGAAAATCTACTCAGCTTTATAACACGGATGTATTCCTGAATATTTTGCTTGTTGCTTATGAGTCACTGAATTTTTCGTTAGAATTGTTCTGAATATATTTCTCTAAATAT
>JANHZT010002540.1:109296-121542 GCA_032468215.1 Stegonotus admiraltiensis | reverse complement strand
TGGCCTCTTTGACCCCTCTTTCAAACTAAACTGGGGTCAGTGAGGGGTCAAAGAGGCCATCTATGTCAAAATTGAACAGCCCTCTCTCAACAGAGGGGGAAGCATACATCATCATCTATATCTAAAATGGGAGTATGGATTTTCTAAAAGGTGATCTCCTGAGTTTGTTGAGTTTATTTTTATTATATGGCTTATATATTATATTTTGTATCTTTCCATTGATTTTACACTGTTCTTTAGAATACTATACATTGATCGTCTGTGTGTGAACACTCGAATTCTCTGGCTGGTGCAGATTAAATTAGAGATAATTTTCACTATGGTTTAGAAACTGGAATAAGATATTTTCCCTGTTTCTCTATAACGAAAATTTCTTTTCCATGTTATATATGATTGTTACTTATGACACAGTACTTATGACTATGACTAATAAGATTGGTCTCACTTGAGAAGAATAAAATCTAGGATGCGAACTGTAATAAAATAAATGAATATGGAAGGATCCTTCACATGCTATATTTTTGTCTAGGAAAAACAAATACATGTTGAAGTGATAACTGCATCTAGTGAATCTAAACTTTCTTATTTTTTTCAGAGTATGTTTGCGGTGTTAGTTATTTGTCTTAAATATTTATGCAGTGAGAAACTGTTTTGAAATACTAAGGGTAATTATTCTAATAATCAAAGAAAAAATAAAAGCAGAATTTATCAAAAGCCGTTTAGATTCATCATTTCTTCATGTTTACATTTTGATCTCATTCAAACCATAGTTTCTGATTTCTTTTTCATTGTTATTTCAGATTATGGACAAAAATATGGATTTGGGTGAAATATAAAGTGTCACAAGCCTTCTAATTTAAATTATGCTTGGAGCTAAGAATAATACAACAGTGGAGACCATGTTGCATTGATATAGTCTAATGAACATCCAGTTTACAAATAAGTTTTCATTTCAATCAGGATACAAGATACCATCGGGATACAAATATTGATTCACATTATAATTTCTTTGACTGATAAGTGGGGAAAGAGATATTCCTCCCCAAAACAAGTAAGAGGACTATATTGGAGCAACATCTGGACAAGTGATTCAAATCATAGAAAGAACATAAGCAATTGCCAAAAATATCTGAAACCAGGAACAGTTATAACCATTTCTCTATCTTGACTGCTGTTGGAGCTTATGCAAATTAATGAAAAGGAATAATTTGTGTGAACAGTTGCCTTGCTGCAGGACTCATGAGCAAAGCTGATAATATAACTTAACATTCTTCTTTTGAAGATTTAGTATGAAATGTAATCATACAGAATGTTAATAAGCCAGTGCATACATAAGGAAAACTGTTATTGGCTACAGCTTCTATTTATAAGCATTATAATATATTGAGAAAGGCTAATACTTATGACCAATTTTATATCACGGTGGCAATTTTATTTTTTCAACTGTCTTTCGTATTCCTGTAGAAATGAAGAACTTTGGTATAAAAATGCAGTAAGGGATACAGCTTTCACCAACTTATAATTTATGGTCCATCAATCAAATCCCATACCAGAAATAACCCAGACCTGGAGGAAAGTTCCTAAAGGGTCAAAATTGGCTTTGTAAAGAATCTGTTACTGTGTCTGGATGTCATTCTCATAAATAAAATGGCAGCTGCTTTCACACCTACTTGTCTTTCTGTATGCTATTTCTTTAAAGAAAAATGTTGGACTTAGAAAAAAGTAGTATATGTAATAGCCCAATCCAAACCATCTAAAATTTAAGTCCTCTAAATAACACGTATCTTTGTTTTCTGATTTTTTTCCCCAGCTGGTTTTCTTTTCAACAGAGTTGCATAAAGATAAACTGTGCTGAAAAGTTTACATTACGAGTTCCACGGTTTTATTTACAAGTCTGTTTCATGCCTACAACAATCTAGACAGGCACACACATGCTTATGTATGGTTGTGGCTTACTCTTTCAAGAGGTTAATTAGCAGTCGATGTATGAAACCAATTAGCAGAAAATGGCCAGGTTTTTATTTCAATTATCTTATTTAATTAGTCACTGCCTGATTAATGTCAATTATTTCTCCGAGATGCACCCTAGCATAATATGTGCCTTCCACTTGGTTTTCATTTCCATTAGAATAGTATCAGTTGTCAACAAAATCTGCCTATTTCTTACTATAGTAAATGGTGTCGATATTCCAATATTGTACTATTCCGATTACAAGTCAATTTTCAAAAGCTCAATGTGTTTTGATAATTAAAAAGACAATTCATTACTTTAGCTTCTTTCATAATATTAGGATGTATTGAGGTAATTTATAGGGTACAGTTAAGACTTGGGGCTTGTTCTTAGCTTTGTATTTTCCTCATCTACAGTAAGCAAATCTCCACAGAGATTAAGTAGATTTCATATAACTGAAGTTACTATATCAGTATGAGAAATATTACACTGTAATATAATATCCATATAATTTCCATGCCAACCTTTTCATTTTTCTTCAATTTTTATTTTTATATTTTGTTATAGAAAACAAACACATGTAAAGCTATTTAAAATATTTAAAATATCTCCTAATTATTAAATATATATTACTCTGCATCCTTTAAAATAGCTACAGTACAGTTTAATAATTTTGTTTGATAATGTAACTGCATTTTTATATGGAGTCTTGTGTTGTGTCTCTGTGCATGCATATGTGCATTACCACATTAAAACACATAGAAGGCAACTAGGAGTTGTGATACCAACTTAGTCTTAAAAGCCATCATTCCTTTGTTCTAAATATATGCAGTATAAGAAAAATGAAACAAAATCTCTCACGTTGGTGACACTACTCTTATTTGGATTCTTATATATTCAGGAGGCATGTTGTCTGAATGTCACCTGGTATCTTAATTTTACATTTTATTGTATAAAATAATTATATTTAATTATGTAATTATTTCAGCTATAATTATTTAATGTACTTGAGCCTGTTTAAACTATTTTTAATGGCAGAATTTATATCATGATACCTGGCAAGCTTAGTACTTTAAGTTGGGTCTATCAGTGAATTGCCACCAGATTGCAAAAATTCCATTCCTAGCTGCTTAATAGAGTTAATGTTTCAGTGTATGGTGCTGGAATTTCAAGACAGAATGCTGAGAAAAAGGATGCATATTTCAGTAAATGCAAGGAAAGTATCCAGAACATTTCTATTTTAATACTAGTACAAGACTAATAGTCATCCTCTAGAAATACGCTACTTAATTTTGCTGGTTTCTGTTAAAGATCTATTAGAGCATCTTAGTAGAAATATTTTTAGTTATTAGTCCTCATTCAGGAAAATACAGATTCTAATCATAGAGGTCAATATATACAATATGATATATAGCTGTACAGTATCTAAGCAACTATTAATTTGTTGATCTATTCCAGTATTTTTTTCAATATAGAAATACAAAATACACATATATGGTAATATTTATAAATGTTTTTTATCTCATGACTTTTATTGTTTCATCAATATATAAAATACAAAAAAAATTAAAAATAGGAAATTGAAGGAAAGAAAAAGAGAGGGGGAAAGAAAATATGAGATACAAGAAAGAAAAAAGTGTGGACTTCTAATTCTTTTTAGCACAGTACAAGAAACACTATTTTAGCCTCAACTGTTTACTTTTACAGTATGTATAGTATATAATTAGTATATAATTAGCCATTTCTATAACAACAAATTTATCTAATGGACAAAACCAAAGTCAAAATTTCATTTTTTTTTCACCCCAAGCACAAAATCCAGAAGATATCCAAATAAAAAACATAATTAAATATATTCTCCTCTTTGAATAAAACCATCAATTTAACCATTTCTGCTTTATCTTCTTTGCTGTGGAAATAATTTGTGTTTCTATTTGCAGTTAATAATCTTTATTAACAAAATTCACTGTATTCTTTCAGATTCTTTAACCTTAAGGGTTAGTTTTTTTAAAAAAACTGCACAATACTTCAAGGTAAAACAATAATATGAAATGTTCATTTAATGAATGTAAGGCAATTGAGAATAAGATAATTCTAATATAGTAATGCCTTTACTCAAACATATGAGGTCACTCTTGATATACTGTATAGCAGAGGTGTCAAATTCTATTTCATTGAGGGCCGCATCAGACTTGCGTTTGACCTCAGATGGTGTGGGTGTGGCCAGCTTGACATCACTCATGTCAGGGGCATCTGGTGGCCTGCGTTCTCTGCCAGAGAAAACGGGCTCCCGAGTTCCATTTTTGGCTGGGACAGCCTCCTGCAACCCTCTGCCAGCAAAAATAGGGCTGCGCGCAACCCTCCCAAGCTCCATTTTCACAGGCCGGTTCTTTGCTGTTTCTAGAATGGCCCCGTGAGCCAGATCTAAGCACCCTGCGGACAGGATCCGGCCCTCGAGCCTTGAGGAATAGAAAATATATTCCCACTCTCATTAAAAGTAAATGCAGGGGACTGAAAAAAGGAAGCACTTTCGTTTTTGTACAAAAGGACATTGGACAAATTAATGTTGGGTCAGACAAATCAGTGGCTAAACATCTCAATGCCTGTTTGCCATCTCTGAAATTATGACCGGTATGGGCTTAAACCCCAATTGGTGTGGAAGATTGTTACTTCTGGCCCTTGTTTATGAGCTTTCTGAATTCCTATGTTTGCCCATTATGGGACACAAAATGATAGACTAGTGAGGCTTTTGGTCTAATTCTCCTAGACATACTGTGCAGCAATTATATAAAAGGCAGCTTACAATGCAAAAGTTAATTGTCAACAATTAAGCTATCAATAAACATAATTAACTGTCTTTCTGTAAACAGTGGGTTAACTTTCTGTACAATGGCTCAGTGTGCACAGGAAGAAATACTAATTCATTCCTAGGTGAAGTACAAAAATATATAACCAGTTATCAAAGACATCTTACCACTGTGCTATATATATTGGATTGTCAAACCACCCGAATTTTATATTTTATTTATTTAACCAGTTTTGAAACTGCCCATCTCCCTCACAGAGAGAAGGCAAAAGGGACAAGTTTGCTCAGAAAAGAGAAAAAACAAAATAAGATGATAATAACATCTAAACATTTGTGTATGTGTTCCATACTATGTTGATGGCTGAAGAGAAAATGCATATCAAATGTCAGCTAAAACATATTCACAGTATTATAAATAAAATATTATTAGTAGCCTCAGGCCCCAGGAACTAATTATCAAAAGTGAGTTTGATGTCTATTTTTTAACTTTAAAAAATTAATAGTGAAATACAATAAAACTACAGCACCAGCAGGGGAGAAATAGATAAATGATGGTTATACAGTGAACAAAATGAACCTAAGTATATTATTACGGTGCTTAAAATAAACATGACAAAAAATGAAAGCGGAGGGATAGTTAACGGAGGGAAAGACAAAATACCTTTATAATAACTATCAATAGTAATATAAATTAATTTAGTCTGTAAGCTTATTTTTAAATGTAGAGCATAGAAAATATTGATTTACTTTTCAAAGATTATTTTAATAGACTCAAATCCTGGATCCATTTCTTAAAATAAGGAAGGTAGGTCTCTTTCTGATGATATAAAATCATCTTCTCTCCCATGCTCCAGGCTTAGCACAGCCCAAAGTTCTTAATGAGATGACAGACTCTGTGTTTTAGGAATATAATTCAACATAACATTAAGGTTTCTTAACTATAATATTTCTTCCCAAAATGGTGTTAACAAATGCATTTATTTGAAACCAAAACAAGGTTCAACAAAACCAACTCATGTGAGTTAATTTTCAGTTATATTTCTGACAACTCCAATTCAAAAATCTGGACATTAGTTTGTGGTCATGCTAGATTATGCTTCAGCTTCCATTCTGCATGCCTTCAGCCAAATAGCTTTCTACTTGTAGTTCAACCATTAAGACCTTCTCTCTGATTTTGAAATACTGAACTACATTAAAATTTGCTCTTATCTGTAACTGTAGTAGATAATAACAGAAATAAAGAATTAAGAGCTAGTATTAAAAGAAAAGGTGAAAGTTTGAAAACATGTATTATCCTCTTGGGTGACATAAAAATGTGAAATGGGAGATGTTTAGAATTATGGCTTTACATTTTGCACAAGAATTATCACTGAATAAAATGTGATGCAAAAGTGTATCTAATTAAACCCAGAGACTACAATATAAAGGGGCTTTACTGCTAACAAAGATTATGGTTACTGTTGCTAAGGAAAGCAAGACCTTTGGCATTTTGCAGCAATAAAAATGAAAATTATTGGTTTGTATATTTTGATTGTAGGGCTACTAGAGAAAACTAAGCTGGGTGGTATGTGAAACTAATATATTGATCTTTGTGTAAAGAGTTTTGGGAGAACACGGCAAAGTGATGATGCATTATTGGCCAGTGGCTGTAACCAAAGCATTGTTCAACTGATGGGCCAGGGAGCATAACAAGAGGGAAGAAAGAAAACGATGCAGAACCAGAGAACAAAGTTTAATCTTGAGGTAAAGAGTTGCAACATAAAGAAGAAGACTGCACTGGTGGCTATGGGATCCACATGACTGATTCCAAAGAGTAGAAAATGTTCATCAAGCAAACTGCCGAAAATCTGAGATGCCCAACAGCTTCAGTGGATGTATGCAGTGCTTTGGACTTGATTCAGTACATAGAAGAACTTCAGAATAAATGAAAGGTGCAAATGTTGAACTCATTAAAGCAGTTGCATTTGTTTCCAGGAATGCATGGTCATCACTACAGGGATAGAGAGAATGTTTCTAGCTGTTGGCTCCAGTCACAAGAAGTGTCATCATATTCATCCCATTTTCCTGTGCCTTGTTTTTATGTAGACTTTTTAGTAATCTTCTTGAACCAATCAGAACTCAACAGTTGTCAGGGTTGTCACTATTGCACCTGCTTTGCAGAATTAACACACTATTTACCTAATACAAACACAATCACTTTAGAAAAGGTCCGTGAGGATGAATAGGGAACCAAAATCTAAATCCTAGGCAGAAAGATAGAAGGAATTGACATTGTTTAGCCATCAGTAGAAAAGTGGGGTAGGGGCATGATAGTTTCATTTCCTGGTTTCAGCAAAGGGAGAAAGCACTTCAACAACTAGCAGGCAAAATGCAAGCACATGCAGGTATTGGGGGGGGGGTTGCTTGCAGAGCAGGGGTGAAATGCTCCCAGTTTGGACCGGATCGCCTGATCCGGTAGCGATGGTGGCGGGTGGTTCAGAGAACCAGGAGCAAAAATCCCTCCCCACCACCACCACCATGCCCAGCTGAGCCGCACGATCATCAGAGGCTTTTTTTTAACTTTTAAAAGCATTTTTTCTACAACCTCTTCCACCGAAAAAATGCTTTTAAAAGTAAAAAAAAGCCTCTGATGATTGTGTGGTTCAGCTGGGATCGTCAGTGGCTTTTCGAAGCATTTTTTTCTGTAACCTTTTTGGCCTATGAAAAGCCTCTGACGATCCCAGCTGTGTTGCCTGAAAGTTAAAAAAAAAAAGTTGGTCACGCCCACCCAGTCACATTACCACCCCCCACCAAATCATGCCCACAGAACTGGTAGTAACAAATTTTAAATTTCACCCCTGTTGCAGAGGTACTAGATGTGAGAACACATTTTGGAGAGAGCTTGATCAAAATGCAACCAAGAGGAGGAAGCAATGAGAGGTATGAGAAGAACTGAGATATAAGTGATTGGAGCACAGCATATGCAACAAGGCTTGTGAAGACATCAAGAAGAGATGGCATCATACAGACAGGAGCAACAAGTGTTGGGAAGTAAATATTGGGAAGCATGTGACTGCATGGCAGCTTTCTAGAGGTTGAGGAGAAGATAATCCAAGTCAGTCCAGAATCAGAAACTCACAATATCTTGCAAAGTACCAACAGAAGAGCCAGGAACCTGACCAGGAATGTGCTACGGTCAAAAACATAGCCAGAATCAAGAGCAAGGGTGCCCAAAGCCATATGCTGAAATTATTTTCAGCAAGAGAAGGCAATCTCTGCACAGTTTAAATCCTCTCCCCACCAAGTACTGTAAGCACAGGTGAACATTTCCTTGCTCAGCTATTGCTAATAAGGAGGTATCAAGCTTGCTTGCAGAGCCAGTGTCTTGCCACTTGCTCACAAAGCACTTTTTTGTTGAACTGCAAGATTTCCTTGGCTGAGGGGGTATATGCCCTTCTTGGCACCTTGGCTCAAGAGGGATCAGTACTAGCTGAGGAAGAACCTGAGAGGGTGTCCGTGTTTGATGCAGTAGCTGCTGAATTAGTGGGTGCAACACCTCATGGGACTTGATCCATCCTTATGTTGGAGACTGACTCTGAAGTCAGGACAGGTAAACTCTTTGATTGTTGTAAAAATGTTATACAGGAGGCTGACTATCCATTGTTTCTAACTAATTTCAAGTGTGGGGTCCTTGGTGCTCTCTGAGCTTGGTTGTTTTACAGGCATTTTATACTAGCACAAGAGCGTCAAATTCGCGATGACATGTCATGTGATGTATTGCAACTTTCTCCCCTTCGCTAAACCGGGGGTGGGCGTGGCCAGCACGTGATGGACCTGGGCTGCGGGCGGCAAGTTTGACACCCCTGTGCTAGCAGGCACTAATGGTGTTATCTAGTTGGATAATGAAATACATGCAAGAAAACAATGAAGCTCAGAGAACACAATTCATCCTACAAATATTCTCTAGTACAGATTGAAGTTACAAGAAGATGGATTCTGGTTGAATCATTATTGTATTCCACTTTTATATATATATAAAACTTAAGGCAGCAAACATACCTAAAACTAGAATATTAGGAAAATGTAACATTAAGAGTTATTGGCCAGTAACACTAATTACGCAGAGAGATGGTGAACTCTTCCTTGTGGGTTATGGTCAAGTTTTATGGTTCTAGCTAAAGCTAGGAAGCCACCTGTTAATGCTTTAATTCAAATTCTTACATTTAGCAGCAGATAAGATTTGAAACTCTGTATGTCTTTCCATCTTCATGATTCAAAATAAAATTGTAAAACTGCAGAGTCCCATTAAGGCCCTGGTTATATGGAATGTTCAACATGTACTGTAAGGGCTTTGCATAACCCTCCCTGCTAATGTTTTAATTATGCCAGCTGCTGCAGGCACTTGTATACCAAGCATACATGTCTGCCTCAAAGGATTCATGCACTATTAGTATATATGGTTCTGTAAGCACTGATCCATGTGAGCTAGAATCCTTAAAAATTAAGGTGCTAATTCATTTGAAGCCAATGCAGATTTGCTGATGATACCTGATCATAAAGTCCACTGAAATCATTACATTTTGCTGTTGGGCGATCAGAAGAGAGACTACTCTTAACATTAGTTTCCAGAGCTTAGCTCAAGCAAGGTGTCTGTATCTCCCAAGGCCAGATAGCTGCAGCATAGCAAAGAGAAAGAAAACAAAGGGTGAGAACAAAACTTCTATTCTGTGAGTACCTGGGGATGGGGAGTCAGGCAAGAGCATTAGATCTTTTATTTAAAGATGAGATGGCAAAATGAAAATGTTTCTCAATGTGTAAACAAGGATAAGCATCTGAACTAATAAAGAAAGAAGGCATGAGGATGGTTATTAGGTAGTTAGACTTCTATACCACTTCATAGTGCTTTACAACCCTCTCTAAGCAGTTTACAAAGTTAGCATATAGCACATTGCATTAGCATTAGCATATTGCCCCAACAATCTAGGTCCTCATTTTACCTACCTCGGAAGGATGGAAGGCTAAGTCAACCTTGAGCCGGTGAGATTCGATCTGCTGATCTGCTGAACTAGCAGTCAGCTGAAGTAGCTGCAGTACTGCACTTTAACCACTGCGCCACCTCGGCTCATCAGGGTTAGGAAATGGTTGAACACCTAAACAAAAGGATTTGTAATACCCCTTTAATTGTTTAATGTAATTATAGATACATGTCTAAGAAATATTAGAAATATGGGGACATGAGCATATGTGTGCTTTTGAAGGTAAGTGGTGCTGTAATGTTGTTGGGTGACAGCCAGAATAATTTGAAGATAATTTGTATTGACTATATGATACAGAGAAAAATATGTTATTTTTTAATCACTGTATCAAAAGATAAAGATAGTTTGAAAGACAAAGTGTAACAAATGATTGTAAACTATACAAATGAGGAAGAACTAGCAGAAGCAGATAAATTTGGGTTTCTGGGGAAAATGGATGGGCAAATTTGAATATATGAAATTGCTGGTGGGTACATAGTGAGTGATGTATTTGTTTGTTCAATTTTTATGGCTGTCCATCTCAGTCAATTACTCTGGACACCTTACAATTTAGAAAATATTACAATAAAAAATATTTAAAACAATAAAAAGAAAAAACATTAAATTTCTGTTTTAAGGAATTGCTTTTTCAAAAGAAACCAAACATCTTAGTAATCCAAGAAGAAAAAACAGGAGTCATTTACAACATACAATATAAGGACTGTAACCGCTACTGTAAAGGACAGACAGGGAGGAGACTAATGCAGCACATCCATGAATATCAGTTAGCAGGCGGAAGACATGATCATTCCTTAACCTAACAACACATGGATAGATTTGACTATAGTTTCAGCTGGGAGACTGTGAGCATCCTAGACCAAGCTAAATCCAAAAATGCTAAGGATTTCCTGGAAGCTTGGCATTCTGATACATCAGCCATCAATAGACATATAGCAATAAATCATTCAAGAGACAATGAAAAGGCTAAGAAGGAAACAAGACCAGAACACATCCTCTTCATCAGCCAATACTGAGATAAGCAGGGATTATCTCAAGACAGACAAGCAGAAAACAATAGCCTAAGAGTTTCCCTAAATCCATGGCTATTGTTTATACAGTAGTGGGAGGCCATGGTTAGAGGAACCTTTGCTCTGCTTTGGATGGATAGGCATAGTGGCCCCTTCTGAACTAGGAGCTGTCAGTGTCAATAACTCACACACTCATCATATGATTAAACTACTGTAATGTGTTGTACTTGAAATGACTTTGAAGATGACTCTGAAATTACAGTTATGGTAGTTTAAGATGCAGAAGCTCTCCTACAAGTGAACATGAGTCATTTTAGCAACATAATATACAGTGCTGTGGTGTTTTAGTTGCCAATAAGTCTCTGAGTCCAAAGTGCTGGTTTTAACCTATAAGTGTCTTATACTGTATACTAACTACTCCAAATTTGATTCTACCAGCCGAATCTGCTGTGTGAGAGAAGATATATTTATGTGACATTTATGTAATATTTAATGTTTATGATTGGAATATTTTGTTACAGTCCTCTTTGAGTTGTATCAAAGTTGGCAGTATACAAGTAATTGTAATAAATAATAATATGGAGATAATCAATGATGATACATGAATCCCTGGAAAGATGTTAAGATGAATAATAAAGCTGATCATTGGTAAGCATCTTTAAGGTAATGTCATGTTTGATAACAGCCAACATGGAGATCAGAATAAATCATGTGAGACTAATTTTGGCTCCTTTGCCAAGGTAACTATTCTAAATGAACAAGAGAAATGCACAGAATATAATCTGTGATTTCAGTAAAGCTTTTGACAAGGTTCTATAGGACATTTGCATTGACAAGCACTTAAAATACGTGTTGGAGGCCATTCAGGATAGACAATCCTGTCTAGCTACCTGCAGACAATCAGCATTAATGCTCTGTATCAAGTGGGAAAGTAGAAACTAATGGGTTTCCATGGGAAATCAGTCTCATTCAACATTTTTATTATTGGCCTGACTTTTTATCAAATTGGCAGTTTACATAAAACTGGTTAGTCTGACTAACACCTAGAATGACACAAACTTGCAATTTAATCTGGTTTAAGAGGAACGAGAAACCAACTTGAATGTAGCCATTGACAACAAGTTAAAAACAAATCAGGAGTGTGAGGCAACTGCTAGAAGAGCTCATACAGTTCTGAGCTGCATTAGAAATAAAACGCTACCAATGATACATGAAATCATTACTCTCTACATAACAAGGGTGAGACCACATAGAGTACTGTGTACAATTCTTAGCACTCAGTTTCCACCCCACCCCAAAAAAGTATTTTCACTGAATCAGTGGACAGCAACAGAGATGATACAAAGTCTTGAGAACATAGGAGCCTTGGTAGAGCAGGGGACTAAAGTGGTGTTAAGTAGCACTTAGCTGCCAGCTGCCTGCAATTACTGAGAGTTCAAATCTCACCAGGCTCAAGGTTGACTCAGC